>CM060865.1:30670905-30794984 GCA_030737845.1 Acorus calamus | reverse complement strand
GATCGACGGCCCGTGATCGCTGCCGCATCCGCCGTTCGCCGCATGTAATCGGCCCTCTATATATATATATATATATGAACAAGTTTAATGGTGATGCTATGCAGCAATCCAGAATCCAATTCCTCCTAAAGCCAATAAACTTTTTCATCAAATCTTTTTTTAGGGCCCTATCTTATTTATCTTTTTTTAGGGGGCGCTGTGACATGTAGTCCTGTATAGACATATAGTGCAGTCGTATTTTGTCTATTTAAGGTATGCGCTTGTTAGCCATCTGACACCTCGACTTCCTCGAGGAGCCAAAAAGAAGAGAAAGAATGCCACACATGTTTAAATGGAACACGGTCTGCCAGCAAAAAAATAAAGGCAGGCTCGGCATCCTGTCTTGAGGATATGAAATAAGGCTCTTTTAAGTGGAGTCAAAAGGAAGGAAATCTTTTTCAAATCACAAGAAGACTTATCAGATATGGCAGAGGTGCCCATACGGGAGGTGCCCATACGGAACTGTACCCATACTAAGAAATCAACAGGAAGCAAAATTACGGTGGCCGTGGGATATACCAGTACGGCATTAGGTGAGTGCCTGTAATGAAAGTATTATTTAAGTTGTTCTAAGTAATCCAACAAACTCAATAGACAAGGTCATATAAGGGTTGTCTTTTTTTTAATAACAGGAAATGACATGTCCACCCCCATGCCATTTTTCCTTTTTCAAAAAAATAATATATGAAATATAGTACATATTGAAATACAAATGTATATTTTTTTTGGTTATTTAAAAAAAAAGAACTGTTTTTTTATTCTATAGAGTATGATAAAATCACAGACTTTGTGTATCAACACTCTAAATAATATAGAGTTTTTCATGCATTGGGCTTGGTTTTTTGAAGATCGCAGCATATGCGTTTGAGCACAAAAAATGATCAGGGTGCACCTTTCTACTTTGCTAGATTCAGGGTGGTGGATATAATGTTCGGGTGGATATTTAATATAGAATTTTCAATCAAAATTCATCTTTGTTATATATCAAACTATTTAACACAAAATGTAACTATTAAAATTGAGTTTATTTATTTCTATTCAAAATATTTCAAAATTTAACACAAACATACATCATTGTTAAAAGGATCTCCTCTATGACTAATGGAATACAAAACTCTGTTATTGCCTAATGAAGCTCACATGTTGCATAGATACTCCTAGTCGATCATTGGCTATGAACTGCTGGTCGTAAATCGTTGGTTTAAAAAAGAGAAGAAAAAAAGGGAGGAGGGTAATTGTGACTAATCTTTGTGTATTTGCATTTGCTTGCAGGAGCATTCTTACAGGACTTTCACCCTTATCATGGAGTGTGAGCGATTTTGATTATAGCTTGAGTTATGTAGGTATCAGCAACAACGCTAAGAATCCAACGGACATGATTGCGGCTGGGTGGGGTGTAATAAATGTAAGGGCAAACTGCCCCTTTTTAATTGACAATCTCATTGTTTATTAATTTAATTATCTTGACAAGGTTTTTCTTTTTTCTTTTTTCACACCCCTGTTTTGAATTTTTATAGATAAGAGAGAAACAAACTCGGTTGTTCGCTTCTTATAGGGTGTCATTCTTTTAGTTAGATGAACTTATATATAATGAATTATTATGAAAAGAAAAAAAAAAGATTAAAAAAATTGTAAATGTCACAGCATTTTTTTTTTTTTTTTGGTAATAACATGATTTGTGATGTAGGCTCATGGTAGAGATGCATGTTACAACTTACAACCACATGTGTGATGGCTTCGTTCAGATTTCTAAAAAAATGACCCTCGGCGCTGCCATAGCTCCTCTATCAGAATATGATGGAGAGAAATACTCAATAGAGCCTATGATTATGAAAGTAAATGAAATTCAATCATCCATTTTTTTTAAGAAGAAGAAGAAAAATGTCTAGTGCAATTAAAGGTTGCCATGTCTTGGAACTGCCTTCTACAGAGCACAATCAACAACTATTGGCTTTTAATCGTGGACGGTGGGGCAATTGGTTACTGGCCAACGTCGCTATTTTCAGACAACCAGGAGTGGATGTTTGTAGGGTGGACTGGAGAGGTATACAACGACAACCACCAGCAACAACACAAGTGAATAAACAAAGAATAAGGTTAATTCTCAGCACAAAAAAGAAAAAAAAGGGTTTGTGTACCATTAGTTGTCTTGATAACTTGGAATAAGCACAGATAAATACATGATAATATAATTTATTTTATTTATCCATCCAAAAATTATAACATATTCTAGAATAAAGTGATAATAAAAAAAAACTATCACTTCATCTACAAAATAGTCTTTTTATTGTAATATATATAAAATCATATAAAAACATTGTTTAAATCATATATTTAGACAATCAAATCACAATACATTCACTTTCTCAAAATATAAGAATAAAAAAAACCTATAGTATCTCAGGGGTGGCGGCATGAACATGATTTTAAAAGGTTAATGATACATTCAGTCTACACCCAAAAAAAAAAATTTAATCATATTTTTCAATTGAAGTACATATTTTTTATGTTATAAAAGTGATAAAAAAAATTCACGTCATGCACTATAATAGAATCTCATATATTATGATAACGCAGTATATACTACGTTATCAAAATGTATAGAATTGCAAACACGCCGAGTGTATCACTGCTCTTTAGAAAAAGATAAGGGAAGGGCAAATCCCACCATCTAGATATTCTTTTAGATGGCCGAGAGGGGACAAATTCTTTTGGGTGGTGGAGAGGGGACAACAGGATCGAAATGGGGAGGGGATGGAGGGTGAGGAGAGCTCAATGGGCCAGGGGTGTGGTCACAAAGGTAGAGGGGTATTTTGTAATTTTGATTCTGCACGAAAGGGTGAGGGAACCCTTTCCTCCATGAGCATTTGGGTTTGGGGTTTAGACAATCAGAAAGAAAAAATGAAACAGCCACTTTGTTTTTAAAGCTCCGTTTGAAAACACAGATTGAAAAATAGATTTTGAAATAAAGCTGCTTTTTAAGATAATTTTAGACCTTTGACTTTTTTAGAATGTTTTTTTTTTAATTCAGGAATCAATATTTAGAAGGAGTTTAATGTTTGGTAGAAAAAGTTGCTTTTCAATTCAAAAAATCGATTCCGACCGAAAATCGTTCTTTTTGATATTTTAAAAACACGGATTTCAAGAGAAAAATTAAAAGGAATCTAGCTTTTGATTCCGTCAAAAGCTGTCCCGTTTGATTGCGCGTTTAGGGATTTTTCACTTTTTAAAAAGCGGAAACACCCCCAAACGCGCTACCAAACGGACTAAGTGTTAAAAGGAAAATTCACTCTCCCATTTTCAAACATTGAGGCACAACCACGCCCTAATAAGCGTCCAAATATGACCCCTCAACATAAGAAGACAATAAATGCTTGAAATGATACATATCATCCTTACTAGGGAGCAGAATAAAAGATAAAAATGTCATAGATCAAATCTAAGGAAGATCGAGATAGAAAATTTAGACTGGAACGCTCTCAGGAAAGATAAAACTAGATTAAAAAAAAGGGACCTTATCAATCCACCTCCTCCATCTTGCTGCCCTCCGCATCTGCATCCTCCAGGGGAGGCATGTCAGAATCAGCATCTGCAGGAACATCATCATCATCAATGCTGAGGCCTAATTTGAGCATGCGGTGGATGCGGTTGCCAAATGTGTTGGGATCATCAAGGCTGAATCCAGAGGTGAGCAGGGATGTCTCAAAAAGCAGCAGTACAAGATCCTTGACTGACTTGTCATTCTTGTCAGCATCAGCCCGCTTCCTCAGCTCCTCCATGATGGGGTTCTCAGGGTTGATCTCCATTGTCTTCTTGCTCGACATGTACCCTGCCATGCTGGAGTCCCTCAGAGCTTGAGCCTTCATGATCCTTTCCATGTTAGCAGTCCACCCATACTCACCAGTGACAAGGCAGCATGGAGAGTCCACCACGCGGTCAGAAACAACAACCTTCTCCACCTTGTCACCAAGCACATCCTTGATCACTTTGCAAAGGCCCTCAAACTTCTCCTTCAGGGCCTCCTGCTTCTTCTTCTCATCCTCGCTCTCCCCATCAAGCTTCAGCCCCTCCTTGGTTGCTGACACTAATTTCTTACCCTCAAATTCCTTCAGCTGTCCCACCGAGTACTCATCAATGGCATCCACCATGAAAAGCACCTCATATCCCTTCTTCTTCAGCTTCTCGAGGAAGGGAGAGTTCTCAACAGCCTTCTTGCTCTCACCAGTGATGTAGTAAATATCGCTCTGCCCTTCCTTCATCCTTGTGACATAATCCTTGAGGCTCGTCATCTCATCACCACTCTTAGTGGAATGATACCTCAGAAGCTCAGCAAATTTAGACCTGTTCTGTGAGTCCTCGTGGATCCCCAACTTGATGTTCTTTGAGAAGGCCTCGTAGAACTTGTTGTAGTCATCCTTGTTCTCCGCAATCTCAAAGAAGAGCTCAATGCACTTCTTCACAAGGTTCTTTCGGATCACTTTGAGGATCTTGTTCTGCTGAAGCGTCTCACGTGAGATGTTCAATGGTAGATCCTCTGAGTCTACAATCCCCTTCACAAAGCTCAGGTACTCCGGGATGATCTCCTCACAATTGTCCATGATGAACACACGCCGCACATATAGCTTGATATTGTTTGGCTTCTTCCTGGTGTCAAAAAGGTCGAATGGGGCCCGTTTGGGCACAAAGAGAATAGCCTTGAACTCCAGCTGGCCCTCCACGGAGAAGTGTTTCACAGCAAGGTGCTCCTCCCAGTCATTAGTCAGGCTCTTGTAGAAAGCGGCATATTCCTCCTTGGTGATTTCCTCTGGCTTCCTCATCCAGATGGGCTTCTGTTTGTTCACCAAAGCCCACTCGTGTGACACCTCCTTAACCTTCTTTTTCTTCTTATCCTTTTCTTCCTTGTCCTCATCCACTTCCTCCACTTTCCCTTCCTCATCCTTCTTGTCTTCCTCCTCATCCTCATCATCAGAAACCTCCTTTTCAATGGTCTTTTCAGTCCACAGGGAGATTGGATAGCTGATGAACTCCGAGTGCTTCTTCACCAGATCCTTAAGGCGGCGCTCCTCAAGGTACTCAAGCTGCAGGTGATTTAAATTTGAAATTCAAAACATGAATGAAAATATAGGAATAACTATTTGAATGCAAACCTTTAAAAAAAAAAGAATGCTTTATATTGATTTCATAATTAAATGGTAAATTAACTAAATTTCATCACAATAAATTAAAACAATCAGAAGGATAGGGAGATGAAAATGGGTCCATGTTCCAATCATGGTTATTAGAACTTGGGAATCAGACACATAGTATTGTCACTTGGAGATGAGCTCCATAGCATCTGACTACAACAGTGTTTGGAAATATTTGTTCTAAATCTGTGCTAAAAAAAACAAAAGAAAGAGATTTTTAATGGGCTCATGATACTCCTACCCTCCTTTTTGAGAGAGCTCTAAAAAAGTCTCTTAGATTTTTTTTTGTAACTGTTTCCAAACATGCCCTGGGCTAATTTATAACCAATCATGTTTGTTCATAATAATAAAAAAAAGTTAAAAAGCAATCAGTATTCCATAATAATTCCTTGGGGTGATTCCTCATGTCCTATAAATCTCATCCTTTTTTCCTTTATTATTCGATTTTCTTTTTATTGGCTTCACGTGTATGCTGATTCCTCATGTCCTATAAATCTCATCCTTTTTTCCTTTATTATTCGATTTTCTTTTTATTGGCTTCACGTGTATGCTGAAGTAGCTTACATAAGAATTTTGTTGACACCATCCTTTATTAGGTCATAACATAATACTGAATGCAAATTAGAATTAACAAAAAATGAAGTGCATTTGATAGTCACCTAATCTTTTTCTTTGTGATTTTTCACTCATCACATAAACCATATAATGTCATGTATCTGTAAACTTGCATGCGTACTAAACGTGGAAGATGCATCCATGCATCCAATGCAACTAAAGTCGAGAACTGGAGATAAAAGTTTCTTCTCACCAATTAATTTCTCAAAATTCATAAATGTTTTAAGAACACACCATTTACTCAAATGTAACATCATTTACATCAGCACAACATTATGCATGTACAGATCAGTTGCTCAGTATTCACGTCTATTTTGGATATCTCTTCTCCCATGTTACTATGTTAGTTCCACTGCGGTGTTGGTTTTTGGATTTCTTTGTATCGCCTTAATTTTGGGCATTTTCCTTTTGATTTAAATAAAATTAAAGGTAGAATGCCAATCAATTCTCTCTAAAAAAAAGTCTATTTTGAATAACAATATATTTTCTGTGGTTCAAAGAAATGTTAGTTCCACTGCAGTGTTGGTTTGTGGGTTTCTTTGTATCGCCTTAATTTTGGGCATTTTCGTTTTGATTTAAATAAACTTAAAGGTAGAATGCCTACCAATTCTCTCTAAATAAAGTCTATTTTGAATAACGATATATTTTCTGTTTCCTTTTGATTTAAATAAAATTAAAGGTAGAATGCCAATCAATTCTCTCTAAAAAAAAGTCTATTTTGAATAACAATATATTTTCTGTGGTTCAAAGAAATGTTAGTTCCACTGCAGTGTTGGTTTGTGGGTTTCTTTGTATCGCCTTAATTTTGGGCATTTTCGTTTTGATTTAAATAAACTTAAAGGTAGAATGCCTACCAATTCTCTCTAAATAAAGTCTATTTTGAATAACGATATATTTTCTGTTGTTCAAAGAACAATCATAACTAAGGGCAAAACATTTACATTTTCTGAAGATACACGTTTAGATTGGTGAAGCATTGATTGCAACAGGGAATTCTGTGACAATGGAATTTAACATGCATTTCAAGTAACTAAATTAGATCACAAGGGGGATATTGTTTGTGTGTAAGAAACTATTTATGACATTGATACACACTCCATGATATATGATGAACATAGCCTATTAGCCTGACAGATAAAAGAAAAACCACCATGATACTACATCTTGATTTTACTCTCAGCATGATATAGAAGATAAGTGACTATAGGACTAACTAAGAAAATGCCAATGGCACATAAAAACATGCCCCCATCTGTGAAATTTACAATTTGAAGGTTAATTGACAATAAAATTAGACCACAGTCCACAAATTAAAAACAGCTGAGATAATTATGTTTGACAAATATGCATACATATCCAGGAACCCATCAAAGAACTTAAATCTAGAACACAATCTTATTGGTGGTTAATCCATCATGCAAGACTCATTTTTCATGCCATAGACCACACTATTCAATTATAAAATTCAAATGTTTCCCTCACCGATTACAGTGCTTAAGGTTATATGCTAATATTTTTTGGATTAAGGTTAGCCAGTACATGCATATGTGGCTGCTAGTTAAAGTTTAACCCATCCAAGAAAACATTGTTACAAGTGATCAAATCCTGGGGAGCACCACGTTCTTTAAAAAAAAATGTTATGAAAAAATTGTGAGATGGTGCAAATGGATTATACCAAAACAGCCAAGAAAAAAAATCAGAAATGGCAATCAACCCAATAACCATGAACATAAATATAGGTAGGGAAGATAAACACAGATGCAATCATCATTAATAACGGCATGACATCCAAGTAAAGAAGAAAGAAAGATGAGGCACCTGATCCTCCTTGAGGAAGAGAGTCATCTTGGTTCCCCTGCCAAGGGTCTCCCCGGAGGTGTCCCTGGTGACAGTGAAGGAACCCCCGGCCTGAGACTCCCACACATACTGCTCGTCATCATTATGCTTGGTGGTGACCACAACGCGCTCTGCAACAAGGTAGGCCGAGTAGAACCCGACACCAAATTGCCCGATCATGCTCACATCGGCACCAGCGGCCAGCGCTTCCATGAATTCCTTAGTCCCAGACCTTGCGATGGTCCCCAGGTTGTTCACCAAGTCTGTTTGTTTGTTGAGAATAACAAGTCAACAACAATAAATAGATCACAGGACAGATCAAAATCGGGCAGCAGGAGAGACATACCGGACTTGGTCATGCCGATGCCACTGTCGATGATAGTGAGCGTGTTAGTGGCCTTGTCAGGGACGATGTGAATGAAGAGCTCCGGTTGGGCATCGAGCTTGCTCTTGTCCGTCAGGCTCTCGAAACGGATCTTGTCCAAGGCCTGAGTCGAAAAAACAACAGATCAGATGAAATAACAAACAACAGATCTGATCGAAGAAGAAGAAACAAAAAGAAGAAAGACAAACATACATCGGAAGCGTTGCTGATGAGCTCCCTGAGGAAGATCTCTTTGTTGGAGTAGAAAGTGTTGATGATCAGGCTCAGAAGCTGATTGATCTCAGCCTGGAAAGCAAACGTCTCCGCTTCCGCCATCGACTTGATCGAGAGAGACTGTGAAGGGAGAAGAGAGGCTAGGGCTTTTTCTTTCTTTTTTTGAGTTAGGGTTACGTTTCGGCGGAAGAATGAAAGTAAAAGAGGTGGGGTGTACCGAGAAACATTTATAGGGCAAGATCTAGTGTTTCTAGATCCTTCTATTAATAATATTAATTAATTAATTAATTTTCGATCAGGCCCCGTTTCGATCAGTTCGGTCAGTATCGAACTGCATCACATTCAAATCGAACTGCACAACAAATTGTTGGATATATTTTTTACTCTCTTATTAGATACTGATGATACTTAGGAATTCATATTTTCTCCAATAATTGATTGAATCCAATAAGAGAGTAAAAAAATATACCTAACAATTTATTGTGCAGTTCGATTTGAACGTGATGCAGTTCGATTTAAACGTAATGCAGTTCGCTACTGATCGAACTTACAGTAGTCGAGCACTGACCGGATCCGAGCCCCATAGTTTATTTGATTTTTAACGGAGAGTCGGGGTGGTGGGTCCAACCCTGTGCGAGATTTTTGGAACATAATCAGGCTCGACGAAATTATCTATACAAGTTTCATCATCTATGGTTGTTCTGATTGGGCTCAGCGTGATCTGTCAACCCGCACGACAACCCATGTACTCGTTCCATGAAAATTTGAGTTAAGATTCCACATCCATGTAACGTCGTAAGTCGTAACACCTCCCATGTAAATCATAGAGATGCAACTTAGATCGGATGCGATCCGAATCTGACAGGTTGAACTTTAATTTTGTGCGGGATGAGTTCTAAAAACTGGGTTTGGATTTAAATTCAAAATAATGAATTCGGGTTATCGATAAAATCATATTGGTTTGGGTTGGCATCATAGACAATCCGATTCAACTCGAACTTGTAGTAAACATTTATATGATATTTTACATGGGTCATGGGTCATTGATGTTTAATTATTTACTTTAAATCTCCAACATTTGATCACAAATTTGTGAATTGTTTATTTTTTTGTCAAAAATATAATTCATTTGTTTTGGAATTTATTTATGTGAGCTAAACTTAAAAATCGGGTTCCGTGAATTGGATCGGGTGGTTCGAGTTTCACGGGTTGATTCGGGTTGCTACGGGTTGGGTTCTGGTTTGAGTCATCGAGTTAAAATTCAAGTTGGATTGGGTTAGGTTAGAGTTGAGCATCTTGAACTTTGGGCTACCCGAGTTGCAGCCCTAGTAAACCAGCCTAGTTTTTATAATTATTTTTTTGTTTGTATAAGAATATTTATTTTATATAATGTATAGTTTATATATTTTTATATAAAAAAATATTTGTTTGAAATTATTTTAAAATAAAAATTCTGAATTTAATCTCGTGTCAATATACTATTGTGAAAAAGTTACATAAAATCTTTTTTTCAGTCTCAATTCTAATCTGTACTACCCCGTCTGGATAGCGGAATAAACGAGTATAAGGGTGGTATAAGAATGGATAAGGAAAATGGTTGTTTGTTTGCTAGGTATAACTTAATATTATTAAGCCAGTTTAAACGAGTATAAGAGAGTATAACAATTCTAAGTAACCCCTAGGATAAATTATACTCATTTTATCTATTCCCATGAGCCCACATGTCAAATCAACTTTTTACACCTTGTCACATCAAATCACCTATCAATACCTCTTATACATCAAAAGGCCCACATGTCAAATCAAATTTTTTATACTTTATTTATATTTTATTCTTTATCAACCAAACAACTCAACATTTATTCTTATGTTTCCCAATGAAAATAAAAAAACACAACCAACATAAAATTTCTTATTCTTGTAAATTTATTATCTATACTGGTATAGTTATCTATCCAGAATAACTCAATTCCACTATCCAAACGGGTGTACATATTTTGATTTTAAAAAAATAGATAAAGCATTTTATTTTAGAAAAAAAATGAATTATATACTACATAATTACATAGATCTATTTATAAAAAAAAATTGCAGTATAGAACTTGTTAATGTGGGTATTATGATGTTGAAGAAGTATATGGGGTTAAAATTAGAGCTGAAAATGGACTACTCATTCAAATAATTTATTTATTTTTGCAAAAAAACTCATGATCTTGTTAAACATGCCACCGAGCACGGAGAAGGAGAAGTATGCAGCTCAGATTGGCAATATGGTTCAAATCATGATGTCGGTCAATCTCGCAAACACAAACATCACCTTCAGGTCGTGGTTCAACTTCCATGAGGAATTTTATGAAGAATTCCTCATGGATGAATAAGAGTTCCTTATGGAATTTGAACAACGACCTGAAGGTGATGTCGACGTTTGAGAGGTTCACGAGCCCACCCATGGTTAATACTATCCATCATTAGTACAATATGAATGAAATTCATTAAATTTGAAAAAAATAAATTGAGAAGAAGATGAGTGCTCACCAATGAGGAGGGAGATGTTAGCCTTGGGAAGACAGTAGAAGTGTCTGTGTTGCAGGAAGTGACCGAGCACGAGGGGCATGACCCACATCATGATCTGAACCATAATGCCGATTTGTGCTGCCTGCTTCTCCTTCTTCGGCGTGCTCGGTGGCCACAAAAACCCCACGGGGGTGTCCCGTCCGAAGTCTAGGTCTGCCATCTTTCTATTTAACTTCCTCCTCTTCCTTTTTTTGCAAGAAAATGTAATCCTTTTAATAACCTGACTGGAGAGCAAGAGCAAAAGCCATACGCCCTCTTAGACCTGTTCATGGACAGATTAGGAAGATATGAATCAGTACTGATGGGAAATGCATGTGCGGTGGTAGTGCAAATGCGGTGCTGACATATTTATGGAGGTGGTGGGTAGTAGATCTAATTTAAATTGTTTTGCTGAGTTACCAAAGTTAGATCTACTCGGTTGATATACCAAGTAGAAAATTTTACTTAGTATATCCAATAAGAAATCAATCGAACTGATCTCAATCGGTCGTTAATCCATTGAGTTGGATAGCAAGTTTTTAGACAAAGAGATGATGATGTGAATGTAGTACCTGCAGGTAACCAGTAAGGCAAGTAGTCCTTGCTCAATGTGCACATTTTGTATGAGTGCTGCTCGGTCCGCTCTCTCATAGTGACATAGCAAGGAGTGAACGTCATATCTCTCAACAGAGGAAGCACACCAGCAAGCAAAACCTTACATCTGAAGAGAATTGTTTTTCTCTGTGGTTCTGCGTTTCAATGTTGGTGGAGAGAGAGAGTGACTGGTGCTGTGAAAAAGTGGGTAGAAAACCAGAGGCGGATAGGTGGCGTGGAAATAGTGGGGGTCCTGATTTGGATATATAATAAAAATTAGTGTTTTTATTAAATCTTTTCCTGGATCAAATGGTCCGGATTCTCTACTATTATTTACTTGCTAAGATCTTGTTTTTCTTTTTTTCTTTGGTTGCCCGTATAATCTATATTACTATATAAAAGTCTCTTAACACAAAAAACCGTCAAATATTGATGATTCATGCCCCAATTTTCTGTACAAAATTTCCTATATCACAAATACCAGAAAAAAGCTTTATTTATCCAAACAAAGAAAGGAATAACAATCAATCTAAAAATGATTTAAATCTCTTCGTACAACTTATGTCTAAACAACCAATCCTCACACAATATAAAATGCAACCCACATGCTAAAATCTGGCATATTTGATATCACAATATTTGGAAGCATGACCAATGCAAAAAAATTATTTGGAAACATCCAGTTTGACAAACTACTTTGTTGTACCAAGAGGTATCAGTGAGGGTTGAGCGATTGATGACGGAGGTGTTGTTCTCACGGTGGGTCATTTGAAGGATGCGAAGATGGTGTGGCTGAAGGGGTCGTCATCGGGGGCGATGGCGGCAACCATGGCCTTTTGGACACGAGGTCGGAGGGGTCAGAGGTAGTCGAGGCCATAGAAAGAGGCTCCTCGCGTCAAGGCCCATGGTACCTGTGTTGTTAATGTTGTGAATGAGGGAGAAGAAAAAATGAGAGCAGAAGAAGATGAAACAACATAAGAAGATGAGGTGGTTTGGGAAAACGGCAATTGAAAGAGAGACGAAGAGACGAAGAGGAAGAAGCAACGGGAGTTGAAAAGGTGCCATCATTTGATGGGATAAATTAGTGAACTAATTTTATTTGGGATAGGGATGGAATTTCATCATTTGATAGGGATAAATCTGTCTACTGAATGTTTTTTTAAGATTTGTACTTTTATAGGTAGTATAGATATAGATATAGATATAGATATTATAACACTCAACATCCCTTTGTATTCTCATAATATTATGATATTCATATATAATTATAAAATAATAAATTGATTAATATAATTTTAGCCGGCATATTAATATAAATTTATCATATTAATATAATTTAATGATATATTTATATATGTCATGCATGATATGATGAAAATATGAATAAATTATAGGTGACATTACAATGATATGAATAGATTCTCATGAGATTGAATAGAATTGAAGGGGTAAAATAGTAAAATGGTTGTCATTAAATAAAGGGGTGTAATGATGAAATGGATTGTGAGTCAATTAACAATTTTCAAATTTCTTATCTATTGCATCAAATTCATATATGGGTTTTCACATGTTATTGAATTTTTCCATATTAAATTCAAACTTTTCTTGGTGTTGAAGGAAGCTAGAGGATAGTGAAGCCACATAGCAAAATTGTACAGAGACTGGTAGACGCAATGCTTATATGCAGTAAGTTTTTGTTGGATTGATGACTTCTTTTGCTTCTTTATATTTTATTAGCGACACGGTATAGTTATTCCCTTGTATTCTAGCCACTGGATATGTATTTGGATCACAAAATAGGAAGGAGTCCATGTTTAATGTTGCAGTTCATCTTCTCCACAATCATGGGGAGTCTTTGGATCCACTCCAAGTATTAGAGGTATGCTATTTATTATATATATAGTTTAGAATTTCATATCAAGAAAATATGCTTATTGATCCAGGTTCAGGGAGGTTTTATGTTGTTGGCATTCCATTATACCATGTTGCATTACATCAACATGACAAGAGGGAGTGATAGAGGAATATTCATTTCATGAAAGATTGGCTGATCAAGATATATGGAAAGATATTTATTCATAACCCACATGAATGTTTTCTCTATGTTATATCAGGATATTTGCATGCCAAAAAAAAAGTTGTGAGACTTGTTAAATCCTCCAGCTGAAATGATGGAAATCAATTTCTGCTTATAATGCTATTTAGGGAATTCCATAATATAATATAGGTGACCTAGAATTTCTTTTGCAAAAATTTTCACCTGAGATACATCTTAAACTTGCCTATGATAATATATTAAGAATGATGAGAGTTCGAGTTCACCATCTTCGTTAAGGGCATGCAAATATGTGGAGTAAATGCTGTTGTAATTTTCATTATCCCATTTTTTCAATGTAGTTATAATTTTGGATATATATCAACATTTTTCAAGTATATTTCATCATAGAATATTTTAATTTATTAGGATTAGGACACATTATTCTAATTCTCTTAGCATAACTATTACAGTAGTGTTTTCACTGTTTAATGTTTTGAGTTCTTTTGTGATGAATTGGGTCATTCTGAATTGTATTAAGTGTGGCAGATTCAGTGGAGCAGGATCAATGTAAAGATGGAATTGTTGGCGATGCGATGGACCCGTGATCGACGGCCCGTGATCGCGCACCGCACCGACCGCACACCACACGTAATCGCGACTCTATATATATGTATATATAGGGACGCGATTAGGTGCGGTGGCCGCACAGTGCGGCGTCGACCACGGGCCGTCGGTCCATCGCATTGGACGGTCATGTGCGATTCACGTCGACCGTTGGATGCGACGGACCCGCGATCGGATGGCTGCCGCACCGTGCGGCCGCCGCACCTCATTGCGCTCATATATATATATATATATATGGTAAAACTTATACTTCTTTGGAGTCGTTGTGTTTATGGCTTGAGTGATTTGTAGGGGTAAATTCTTGGTTTTGAATGAATTGATGAGTTTGGATCAAAACTTAATAGAAATGAATTGTAAAATTTTGATATAAAGGTAATGAGTTTTTGTTGAAAGACAGGAATTGGGCATTGATTTTGCCGTATTAATTTGAATTTCATATCAATAATTAAATTCCCTCAGTTTATTGTACGTGTGCTTGATGCATCTGGTATAAATGTTCTAGATAAGATGAGTTTGTTTATCTGAAAACCTAAAGTCAATGTTGAAGAGGAGTACCCAAAAAAAAATATTTGCTTCTAATTAGTAGTACCTTTTGATTCATTATTTGGGAAATTCTGTAGAATCAAGCACATTTTGGTTGCTCATCCAAAGATGGAAGCATCATTCTTTGGGAATTTGGATAAGTGGAGCTAGGTAATGAATGGAGGACATCCAAGGACACCTTTCTACCAGGCCTTTCTCAAATTCGCCAAAGCGATTTGCCTTCTCCACATATTGTCATACTCATTTGATCCCAAGGTCAAAGTATTCCAAGTGAGTAAGGGGACCAAGTTTTCGGAGGTTTACATGAAAAGTGTAGTAAAACACGTGGTTATGGGTGAGAGCGGTAAGAGGTCAAAAATGGGTCTAATGGTTATGCCTGGTTTTATGATTGGAGCGACTGTGATCCAGAGTCAGGTTTACCTTTCAGATGTTAAATGTGCTATTTTGAGGATTCATTTGGTGAGAATTTCTGTTGAAAATGTGCAGTATGTTCATCATAGTGTGATGTTTCCTTTCTTGTAATTAATTTTTCCAAATGGGTGTTTTCTGCTCATCATAATGTAGAGAAAATATGGCCTTCATTTATTATATATTATATTATTATATTCTGAATGATTGTTTCTTTTTCATTTTTATGCCCATAGGTATTGGAACCTTTATTATTATATATTATATTATTATATTCTGAATGATTGTTTCTTTTTCATTTTTATGCCCAAATGGGTGTTTTATGCTCATCATAATGTAGAGAAAATATGGCCTTCATTTATTATATATTATATTATTATATTCTGAATGATTGTTTCTTTTTCATTTTTATGCCCATAGGTATTGGAACCTTTATTTATGTAGCACAATGCCAAATAAGACCTGATAAGCGGGGTGGTTCAAAAAAGCAATATGTTTCAGTGTTTTGTCATGCACTATTATTGTTGTATTCTGAATACTGATTATCAGTACTTATTTTCACTCTCAAAAAGTTGTTTGATTAACAATTTAACATGTGTGCTAATGACTTTGCTCTTTTATTACCGGGTATTCTCTTAGTCCTTCAGGTCTCATAGTTACACATCTGAAGATAATGCAACCTGAGGGAGAGCTCTATTTCCATACATAAATTTTGTGTCCAATGTCAATTTTTTTTTTTGTTCCCTATCTTCCCTTGCTTATTTATCTATAATTTATCTTAGGCTGTGGTGACAGACATTGCTATGTTTGATTCTCAAAAAAAAAAAAAAAAATTTAGACATTGCTGTGGTGACAGACTGCAAATGTTCATATTCTTTATTTAGGTTTATTCATATGTTTATATTGGGTTTCATGATTATATTCCAGTCCCTTTTTAAATTTGTTGTTGGCAAGACCATTTTTTTCAACAAAAAAAAATAGTTGTCCCTATGTCTCAGATCATTGTGTTCTATAAAACATAATATAAAGTTTTACAAGTTTAGACTCACATCGGTTATATATATTGTTGTAAAGTGGTATATGAAGTAAAATATGGAACATGAGTTGGAGGTATAAGCTCCAGTTTGGATGGGAGAATAGGAGAAGAATAGAGAGAATCAAGACTAGAGAACTTTTTTGGGAAGGTCAATTCTTGGTTTTGAATGAATTGATGAGTTTTGATCAAAACTTAATAGAAATGAATTGTAAAATTTTGATATAAAGGTAATGAGTTTTTGTTGAAAGACAGGAATTGGGCATTGGTTTTGCCGTATTAATTTAAATTTCATATCAATAATTAAATTTCCTTAGTTTATTGTACGTGTGCTTGATGCATCTGGTATAAATGTTCTAGATAAGATGAGTTTGCTTATCTGAAAACCTAAAGCTATTATTGAAGAGGAGTACCCAAAAAAAAAACATTTGCTTCTAATTAGTAGTGACACTGTGAAACATTTATTTTCATATTTTCTGTACTTGATGCTTGCCCTCTTTTGTTTCTTGTAATTCAAACACTTTCGGCCTCTGATATGCGTGACCCATAAATATCTGCTCTTGTCGCAACAAAGTTGAGAGAGTTCTATGATCTTGACATGCCTGGTCTACAGTGTATTCCTATGAGAGATATTGAGGTATATATTTGAAAGATTGAGTTATATTTTGTCGCCCACTGATTTATGTATATTGAACTATACTTTTTGGTTTTTTGGTGTATCTAGAAACTGGTTGTGCTACGGCTAAGATGTTCCATAACTCCATGGGCATATATTAAACTTCTATTCTGATCTAAGCACCATAGGAGAATAGCTCATAAGAGAGTGGATCTACTACAAAGTTATGTTGAGTACCTTTTATCATTTCTTTAACCGTTCTAAAGTTGTAGGAAGACCAGGCATTGCGTTTAATAATCTTATTTCTCTCTTGCATTCCAATAGTTTTAACATCTTATGAACTTGTCGGTGTTGGTGAATAGATCTTGTCAATGTTGGTGAAAGGAAAATTCTATCTTTGAGCAGTGCTCATTTCGGATGGCTTCATTTTTTTTTTGGAGGGACTAAGAAAATGCAATTAATCAAATTTGCTTATATCTTCCTTTTTTTTCCACGACTACGAGTATGCAAATTATAATCATGTTCCTTATGACCTTGGTAATCATTTCCAACCATCTTCGTATAGGTGGGGAGGCTCTTCCATGGTTTCAATGACTAATTGGCTTGATCTCCCATATTTTAGCTTTACAGATTCCATAAATGTTAAGATTTGTTTTCCTTATGTATGTCAAACATGTACTTTTGATACTTATGGTAGTAAAGATGATCTTTGTCCACTTGATAAGTTTATAGATGTGTGCAAGAAATTTATGCTCTGTAATGAATTAAATATTATTGAAAGTGGACATTGTTCCTTCAAGATAGGAAAGAAATGTCTATAATCCATTGCCTTAGACCAGGGTGAAGCTAAAAAAAACTGTATACGCAATTATAGAATATGTCACTAAAGCAATCAAAGAACTTAATGTGTGTTGATGGATAATAACTAAGGTTAGCTAAAGTCAGTTCTTTGTTTCTAACGGGGGCATTTTTTCGGCCATTTATATTACTCTGGCACATAGATGGCAGGAAATATTTACATTTTCTTCATCTATCAAGATATAAATTAAATATTTTTAATAAGTTGTTATATTTTTTAGCACTATCTTATTTTTTTATAAAATTTAAGTGTAACACTTTTTAATTAATATCATAAAATAAAATTATGTAACTACACTAAATAAATGTTTTTTTATCTTTAATTCAATAGTCAAAATATACCAATAATCTTGACTAACGTTCAATCATTATATTTCAACAAACTAATTCATGTGCAACGCACATGTGCGTTGACTAGTCTAATAAAATGAGTGGCTGAGATTTGTTTATATGGTGGACCAATTTTTTTTCTTCTGCACATTATTGTGGGCCCCACAATTTTTTTTTGTCTTACATGGGTGGATTTTTTATTTATTTGATTTATGTGGTCCCCTAAAAGAGATAAGAGTAATGAATATACATTTATTAAGCATTTTATTTTTTGATTTTTTTTCATATATAAAAAACATATTATTTATTTTTATACCATCACAAGTGATGTATTTTTTTATACCATTAAAATATTTAAAAATTATGCATTTTTTTACCATCCTAGTTAAGTTTCATCAAATTTTCTAGTAATAGAGAATGACTTAAATACCCTTATTTTGTATTTTCATATTTACCCTTACTATTAAAAATAACCTATTTATTTTTTTACCATTAAATTATTGAGTAATTTTATATGTTTATCACTTTAATTAAGTTTTGTTAAATTTTTTAAATATGTCTATTAATGTAATTAAAGCATACAAAATATTATAATAGCCTTACTTTTTGTATAAATACATAGACACAATCACACACACACATACATATTTATAAATAAATAAATCTATATTTATTTTATATCATAAAACATATAGGATTTTTATATTTAAATAAATAATGATAATT
Organism: Acorus calamus; assembly: GCA_030737845.1. Classification (NCBI taxonomy): domain Eukaryota; kingdom Viridiplantae; phylum Streptophyta; class Magnoliopsida; order Acorales; family Acoraceae; genus Acorus; species Acorus calamus. The sequence continues at coordinate 30,776,387 of CM060865.1, read as the reverse complement.
AAAGAAAAAATATTTTAAAAACACATTTTAAATATCAAATATTTATTCATTCTAGTAGTTTGTGAACTTGAAAAGCAAAAAAAAAAAGTGGGGCCATGAAAAGGTGATGGAAAGAATGAATAAAAAAATGGAACATGGGTGATGGTCTATTTTATTAATTGTCACATGACAATCTAAAGAAAAAATAAAAGCAATATCATAGCAAGAAAAGAATAGTAGAGGATACGGACCCCTAGGGATATATAAGGAAAACTACCTTGTTAGTAAAAAAAGTATAACTCATGACACACAAACACTGCTTCTAGCAAAGCTGCTTTTTTAATCTTTTATAGCATCCAACATTATCCGACAGTGGAATATATACGAGATTAGAAACTGACAACTTAAAGCATCTCCAATGGAACAAGCCGTCCATTTTTAAAGATTAGGAGGGCCATTCTCTTGGCTTTTCATATCCAACATTATTCGACTGCATGTGAGTAGTGTGGCTGGTGTGTTTTTAAGTAAAGAATATTTTCAAATAAAACAGTTCTTGTGTGTACAGCTGGTAGAGTTATTTCTTGCACACAAACCTGCCATGACATTTTTGCATGGTTAGGTTATGCTAGTTGGTACCCGGTCAATACAATTAATGATAAGAATTGACCATATGAGTATGACGTTGGATGGATACTGTTTTCATGTATACTCTTTTTTTTTTTAAAGAAAGTTTTCATGTATAATCTTCTGACGTAACAATTCATGAGTATGATTTTAGTAAGTCACAGCACAGCTGAGGAGCTCAGTGTAACAAAAAGAAATTTGTTAGAAATCCCAAAATTAAAAAGCAATCAGTGAGGTACTTTTGAACCACAAAAGCAATTTAAAATCCTCATTTTAAACGTAGTTGGTAGTCTTTGTGGATTCTAATACGAGGGTACCAATATAAGCAGGCACAGCTGGAATTTATCACGGATTTTTCATCATTTAATTAAACATGAAGACAAGTCCAAAGGGTATTTAGAAAAGAAGAATTAAAATCATCCGAACCACATTGGTCCTTAACAAGAATCTAGAGGGGTCAGGACTCAGGTCATATCTTCAGCCCTTACTCAAACTTATACTCAAATTTCACTTAGGGCATGTTTGGATACTGTGCAAATGGGGATGGGTTTTCAATTGCACATGATTAAACATAATATATTGTTTGGTTATGATATTTAAAGTGAAACAAATGAAATCCAGGGTTTTCATTTGCCCTATTAAATGGGGCAAACAAAATCCCAACTAACCCATGTGTTTTCATTTGTAACGGATTTTATTTTCACACCTCTAAAATGTATGTAAAGCAATTTTACATTTTTACCCTCTAACAAATTTATTAAAATCCATATTAGCCAAAACAAATATTTCATCTCCTAATCTTATCTTAAGAATTAAAATAGATAATTATATTTTATAAATTTATATAACTTACAATAATATAATTGTGTGGTATAAAAATATAAATGTTATTATATTAAAATATATCAAGAAATCTTAACTAACTATCATAGATATTATCCAACAAAATTGTTGTTTATAAAATATAAAAAAAACCTTGTAGGATTATTTGTTAGTTGAAATCAGATTAATTTTTATTTATATTATATTATATTAGAACTTTTTTTTAACCACATTGACTTATATATAAATTAAAAAAACTAATATACGCAATATTTAAATTTAAAATTTTTATATATAATATATTTTTCATATTGTTTTTGGGTTTTAAGAAAATAATATATTTGATAATCATTTGAAAAAAATATTATCTATTTATAATATTATTATCTTTTAACATAATAAATTGACACATATATAAACAGTTTCACATATGTAAGACAAACAACTATTAACACGAACATGTGTGTAAATGATAACACAACATGAAAGCAGACAAACATGTGCAAACAATGTACAAAGTTTCCTGCACGTGCAATGTAAAATTTGCATGTGCACAAAAACACGTGCAAATAATCACTGCATCCAAACATGCCCTTAAAATTTGAGTAAAAGCTTGATTTGATATGACATGTCTTCAACCATCACTTTATGTTTTACTCAGATCTTTTAAAATTTTCACATCTTCTTCTAATTATTTCCTATAAACATTTTCAAAGTCATTTCCTCAAACATTTTTACTACTCAATTTTTATTTCCTTCAAAATATTTAAATTTAAAAATTATTATCATCCAATTTGTTAAAAAAAAGTAAAAGTAATATTTTTTTATTTGAGTAAAAATAAGAAATTTATAAACAAAAATGAAGACTTAAGAAATAATACTACTTTTTATTTTTTTGGATTTCAAGATATGGTGAAAATTTTGAGGGTGGAAAAGCATCTAATATAATTAAACTTAAGGTAGAGTCGAAGGGAAAAAATATCACATTGAAAGAAAATGTAGAGATAAAGAGAAAAAATGTTAAAAACTTGGATAAAGATTTGAGTCTCCCTTGATTTGGGTAAAGATTTAAGTAAAAGCTTTATTTGGTATGGATATGAGTAAATGGTTGGAGAGGATTTTGAGTGATTTTTATTCAAATTTAAGTTTAAGTAAAAGTTTATGTATATGATTGGAGATGCTCTTAGGAGATTGTCTGTCGATTGGATGACCCCCATCCAAAGGACCATTGAATCTAAATAAATTCTTTGGTTTTTAAAAATAAGTACATGATCTCGTACGTGCTGATTCTGATTATAAATCAAAAGCTTTGGTCCATGTCTGGGTAGTGGAATAAGTGGAGAATAAGATGAAATACGATTGAATAAGTCTAAGAATCTGTTTATTTGCAAAGAATAAATGGGTATAGCTATGCCAAAATAAATTGAAATAAGTTGATATTAGTATTTCCAAAACAATTTATTTCAACTGATATAAGGGGATTCACATGTCAAATGACTTATTATCATCTCTTATAAATAAGGGGCAAATCATTTTTATATATAATTCATTACTCATATTTTATTAATCTTTATCTTGAACTTATCTATGATCACTGAACAACTAAAACTTTCTTATTTCATTTCCCAACAAGCATAACTAAAAATAAAATAAAAAATAATTTATTATTTATTTATATTAAAATAGTTATTTATCTCATATTAATTTATGTCGCTACTTAAATGGACTCAAACATTTTCGTGATGTGATCTCGAAATATATGTATTCAACATTTTATTCTCCTTTATTCTGGTGGTTACATGGGTGATTTGGTTTACTCGTCACGTGCTATTCAAGGGGTCGATATTGTAGGTAGAAAACACTTGGGAGCACTGTTCGGATATGCGCCACGTGCGGCCGCATGGGCGATTCGGTCCCTCGACCGAACCACCTTGGGCTTTAGTTGGGCATGTGTGGGCCCGCATATGCGGCCCGCACCCCGTTTGTGCACAGCGGGCGCACGAGATTGAATATCTTAAACGGGCTGACCCGTTTAACATTAGTGGAAAAAAATCCCTAACTTTTCTTCTCAGCCGGCCCTCAATCAGAGGTTCTTCTTCTTCTCCTTGCCTCCTCGGTCGACCCTTTTCAAGACTTCAACATCACTGATCATCTTCTTCATCGACTCCTCCTTAGTCCTTCCCACAGGCTTAATCAGTTTCAGGGTGTTCTTCATCTGCTCATCCACCAGAACTCATATGCCCTTCCTTAACTTTCCCTTTTAAACGTTTTTATTTTTATTGTGTACCAAAAACGAAACTATGTGTATATATTATATTAAATAAAATGAATAAATGTGTACAAGATGAGCGTGAGTGAAAAGAAAGCAACCTGGCACAAGCTGTTTAGACAAATGGGTCTACATATGTCACATGGTTTTTACACAATTATAATCAATAATATTATGATTTTCCATAACTAGTATCCCAGCATATATAAAATAAAAATAATTTTATTTGAATTAGGTTCTTGTTCATAATATAAAATATTCATGTCTTAACGTGTGATTAAAAGCAAAACAAAAATAAGATCTGATTTGTGATGTCTTCAAAAGTATCTCTTGTTTATAAATCATTACATAGAATAATTTTTATTAATAAAAAATTACAAAACTGCATATACTCTCGCATACTGCATATACTCTGTGCGGTACCCTAACCGTACGTAAACCGCATGCCGTATATCATAACACTGCTTGGGAGTTATTGGTTTGGTTTGTTTGGTGAAAACCTAGGGTGTTTATGTGGAAGGGATCCAAGAGTGAAGTTTGTAAACACCAAGTTTGTTTTTATTCAATTTGATTTCTGTTTGGTAAACAAGTAGATCCTCTCCTGCTAAAACTAACCAAAATTTATATTTCTATTTGGTCCTATTAATTATTAAGAAGAAGCCTACTTTTTTTTTTAAATATACATTTTCATTCTCTTAAAAAGCACAAAATAGAGTTTGTTATTTTCAGTACTAGCATGATGGTATTTGAAATGGAGGCGGGTAATACAACCCCACCATATACTCTCTCCGTCCCTTCAAAGTTTAATTTTTTTTTGTATATTGAAAAGAACCAAACCCACCCCTTCACATCCACCCTATCAAAACCTAACCCACTCTGACCATCCCCCCCCCCCCCCCCACTCAAAACACACATATCTTGCGTCAAGCTTGAATATCGCGCTCTTCATCAGCCCTAACAACACATGCTTTAACACCAGTGTTCTAAAAATCGGGAAAAAGCGGCGCCTAGGCGGCGCTTTAGGCGGAGGCGGGTACTGCCCGCATCGCCCAAGCCATAAAGCGGCCTTCCTAGGCGGTTGAGCCTAATCGATCGCTTAGACGGGCCTAATCGAGGTCCGATCTTGAACGAGGCCGATGGGACGAGCCTTGAATCGAGGAGACTGAGGATACCGGCGCAGATCGACGATGAGGAGACGTGGTCGGAGTTGCCGCGGAACTCCTCCATCTCGATCGAGGAGACGAAGAGCTGCTCGGACGAGGCAGAGTCACGACCTCTCCATGAATTCCACCATCTCCTCGTAATGCTCCGTCTGCTCTGCCGGCTTCACCATGTTTTTGAGTTTTGTTTGCCCTTTTTTTTTTTTTTTTGGTAGGGATGACTTTAACTGAGGAGCTGACAGACTTAATTGATGACAGAGGACTTGATTGATTGAGCTGTGTTTGTTTTTACTTTTTTTTTTTTTTTTAAAGAGTGGGGATTTTTTTAACATAAAAAATATGGAAGCACTTGAGTGCAACCAAACCGCCATAACTTTTTATTCACGTAAGATAAACTAAGGGTGCGTTTGGTTGCGCGATTGCGCTGCGATTGCGATTACAGGAAGCTGCGTTTGCAATCGTGCAACCAAACAGTTTTGTAATCGCAGTTTTAAACCCAGCGATTGCAGGCAAATAGTGCTCAAAAGCTGCGATTTCAAAAAGCTTAGAAAGTGAGCTTCCTGCAGAATCAAGTTTGCAATCGCAGATTCCTGCAGAATCAGTTTTACAATCGTGCAACCAAACGCACCCTAAGAGTGTAGGGGTTGTAATTTATATGTTTACACTTTTTTTTTATAGTTTTAATTCTGACTTTGTTATGTTTAATTAGGATCTTTGAATTTTTATAATTTTATTTAAAATGTTAAATTTATATAAATCCATATTTAAATTTATACTGAATGTATTTAAGATATTCGGAGGATGATGATAGTAAAGTATGGATGGGTATGAGAGCATATCACTCTATGTTCTCACACATTTATATACACATGCATATATATATATTATTTTGTACTATTAAAATAGTAGCCGATTAATCCCCGATTAATCCCCGTCTAGCCGATTAATCTTTTGTCCCCTCTCAACCGTCAGACTAGCGCCTAGCGCTTTTTAGAACAATGTTTAACACCATGTACACGTATTAGCTATTCCCCGACAATTCTTCTAGCCAATCTGAAAGAAATACATTGAGGGGGTTGATGTGTGCTAGAGAAGGATATAGAGAGAGGCTGTTGGTGATGGACGAACCAGGAGCAACCGCCACCAACTGGACGACGAGGCAAGTATCGAAAGGTGAGCAGGACATGTAGCGGTTCAAATTAAATGAACAAAAGAGGGAAGCATAAAAAAATGACTGGGGTGGGGTTGGAGTGATTTCAATTACGTATATATTAAGGGGTGAGCTTGGAAATCAATCCTTCTAGAGACCACAGACTTTCTTCTAGCATTCACATTGAGCAAGATGGGCCCTTCTTCCCATCTTGTATGCTTAATGACTATGAACTCCATTTAAGCTGCAGAGACATTAATGGATAAATTCAATTTCGGGTACATTAATTTTACACATCTGAAATAGTTTCTCAATGAAGAAAAAAAAACATATTTCATGCACAATTAAGCAGACAATCAGCTGTAATGATTTCTACAATCCACAAAACAAGGTCAATCATAAAAGGGTCTAAAAATAACTAGAATGAAAGATCCTATAATATATCCAGAAGGGTAAAATCATTTTTTTCATAAGATTTTTTGCATTTTTATAACATTATAATGATTTTTTAGTATATTGTATGTGAAAAATTTTATGAACAATATGACTTTACCCTTTGGAATGGGGGTGGAAATAATCGCCCCCCCCTCCCCCCATTTGAAATGAGTCACTCGACCGTTGTAGCAAAGAAGTTTTTATTTTCATTTTTATTTTGCAAAGTCTCCCCCACCGTATCAAACATCCTCTAACGGCTAGTTCTCTCTCTCTCTCTCTCTCTCTCTCTCTCTCTGGAGTGGACGCCTAGATCTGTCTAATCCAAAATTTCTCAAGCCTTCATCACCACCGCGAAGATGGGCACCGACATCCATTCTGCTCCGCAAGACGGATCCATGAATCAACACACATCAGCTTCCACACCCGCCCCCGCCCGCAGGCCGAGGGTCAAGGTGGTCAGCTCTCGGTTCATGACCCCCGTCGCTCCCCCACCTCTCTTTCATCAACCCCGCCATCCCCTCACCTCCCCCAAATGCTCCTTGTCCAGGCAACCTGATCATTCCAAGCGCTCTCTCTCCGTCCCCAGGTCCCATCAGACAGAGACGACCCAACATTTCACCGACGAGAATGGCGGCGGCGGCCATGCCATTGCTGGAGCCCAGGAGAAGAAGAGGGCTGTCAGGCCTTTGTTCAGGGACATCACGGATCACCACCATCTGCCACCATCCGGCGATGAATGCCATCCCCCGAAGCCGCCCCCTACCGATTCGAGGCTCCTCCATGGGAGGGAAAAATCCGCCCGGAATTTCAGGCCCGGGACGCCAATGGTCTCCGTGTCCACCACATCGAGGTCTTCCGTTGCAACCCAGAGGCCTCAGACTCAGAGGAGGCCGGCCGCGACAGCCGCCCTGCAACTGGTCCGGTCCAGTGGGATGGCAGAGGGAAGGAAGCCCGTCCAGGAGGATGATGCAAGCCACCCCTTGTCCTCTTCAGGCAGCAACTGCGGGAGCGGAGTCTCGGATGGTCTCACCGAGGATGACGATGCCTGCAGCATCAGCAACCACGGGGGAGGAGGTGATGCCGGTGGAGGCGGCTTCTGCGACAGCCCTCCTATCCCCAATGTTCAGGGTGGTGGGGGTGGCAAGGGGGGCCGTTCTGTTTCTGAGCTCCGGTCCTCCATGCCTGAGGCCGATGTGTTACTGACAATGTCTACAAGAAGTGCCGCTCGGCCAAATCTCACTTCCGGTGATCCCATTCCAGCCTCCCGGCGCTCTCTGAATGCAACGCTTATGAATTGCCATCAGTCCTATGATCCATCCAATACAGGGAGGATTGCGCTCCCTAAGCCGCCACCCACCGCATCTAGACACCAACCTGGCTCAATCAGGGCCAGCATGCTCTGCCTGCCTCCACACCCTTCTAATGCAAAGGTTGGAACAGAGTCAAGAAGGGGGGTGAAGGCATCAACCCATCAAGAGGACGTCCATTCACTCCGCATGCTTTATAACCGCCATCTGCAATGGAAGTTTGCCAATACAAAGGCAGAGGCTGCTATGCGCGCCCAGAAGATTGCTGCAGAGGTCAGTGTATCACTGTCTCTTGGTCACCCTAATAAGAGTTTCGTTTCAATTTTTAAAGATATGGTTTGTTTGAGCCACATTAGCTTTTGTTGGGATAGCCATCAAGTTGGCTCTTAAAAATCAGTACAGATGGTTTAGTAATTTTCATTTACACATAAAATGGCATTTAGGTGGCAATATTTCATCAGCCAGCATTCTTTTCTGCGATGAAAGCTAAAAGAGCATGACTTATTTTACCAAACCCTTCTTATGAATATCTGACTGACCCTAGACATTATTATCCTGATTGAACTGGATTCAATGTTTTTAATGTCATAGTTGGAACATTGATCATCCTTCAAATTTTGTTGAATTAAAATATGTGGCAAATGGAATTATAAAATAAAACTCACAGGGGATCTAATATTAACTATATTTTAATGGTCCATAATATTTTATTTTCAGTCCTAGCATGCTTCATACGCATCTGTCGTCCGCCGCACCTAATCATTTCATTATATATATATATATATATTCACCCATCTTAAGATAAGGAACAAACAGTACCACAGGATTCTTGTTCGCAGATGCAAATTCATTTGTTATTTGTGTGATTTTCTATGCTGTTTGAGTGCAATGACACAAAGTTTGACATATCTTAAGGTTTTTGAAAATTATAAAACCTAGAATTGAGGGGGAAAAAATACTGTGAGCTTCATTCACAAATCTATAACGTGATGAATGAGTAATAGTGTATAATAAATTGAAAAAACAAACTTCATTCTCAAATGTGTACTGTGATGAACGGGTAATATAGTGTAAAATATGTAAAATGAATATACAGTGCCAAATATTTGAAAACCTTTGATGAAAAAAAGTGGCGTATGCGACAGACATCTGAATGGAACGTTGATTGGCATTTTACTACATATATGATTATCCCTAATTCAGGGTCTACTGAATTTGTTGGAAAAGGGGAAAATGAATTCTGGGCTTATGTCCTCGCTTATTGGAAGTTGGAAGAAGTAGTAATGCAGTACACTACTCCAACTTGGTAGGAATATTTATAATAAGCAAGAATTGATTAATCATTTTTGTGAGTTAGTATGTGGAGGTATGTTTGTAGTCATTATCTGTATCAGGTCAACATATTACAGTTATCACTTAGCTACTATAGTCGAATGTATTGTTCTATTGTGGATTCTTGAACTGTTCTTTCCTATTAACTGTTGCCAATACTGATTTGTTCTGCAGAAGTCGCTTTATGGCATGTGTGTTAGAATATCAGGACTACAAAATTCTGTGACAACAAAGCGTAGTGAGCTGGAGCAGTTGAAGAATCAAAAAAATTTATACACCATCTTGGAAACTCAGGTAAAGATCATTGATACTTTGGATTGTAGCCTGAACTTGTTGATGGCATCACTTCCTACTGAACCCGAATATGAGAAAGCAACCTGATTCATCATATCTGCAAGCTGATTGTATAGGACACACATTTTATTGCTCAAATATATCAGTTGGATAAGAAAGTGTCTTTTTATCACTTGAGATCAAGTTCTGTTGCTTGTGTATCTCAAGAGCTTAAATGTGGCATTTTCTCCAATGTAATTAAAGATTGACTTCATCTGCCAGCTACATCCATCCCTATCATCTTATGTTTTTCACCCTTTTGTTTTTCATTAACACCAGCTCTAATCTGTTCCTCCTTTTTTTACCAGCTCATTCCTTGACAATTTTTTTACTTCTAAATCTTGCTCGCAAAACTCTTTGGATATATGGCATTCCCTTTATTACAAATAAAACAATCAGCTCTATGACAATAACTTCAAATGAATATTATTTATTGATAGATCTTTCAAAATGATGATAAGATGGGGAGCTGAAGAACATATGTATGGAATTAATATGTAAAGAATTTTTGGCTTGTGAATATACTGGATAAGTTATTATGATTTTGATCATTGTGAGGATCTGTTGGGAACATTTTACTTTAAGGCCTTAGTTTTTCCAGTTGATCAGTTTTTTATGATTTAGCTTGTCATGTAGAAGTGAAAAAATGTTATTTCTGGAAATTTTAAAAATCAGCATCTGGTACTGTTTGAACGATTAAGAATGTATAACATTATCATGGCATTGAACCGCTGGCATAGAAATGAGAGGTGCACTCTCTGAATTTGATGGGGATTGGGGATAGGGATCTCGCCACCTCAAACGGATCGGTCGATCAGACAAAGAAGGATAAGAGAATGCTCGACACCTTCAATGGATCGGTCACGATCAAACGTAAGTAGGATAAGAGATTGGTTCTCGCCACCTTCAACTCCCACAAGAAGAAGGATAAGAGATAAAGCTTGCACTAGAGAGTCCACTCTTAGGCTCACTTTGTAGAGAATATTTTTAACTAAACTTGGCTTGCCTTTTTTCATTCATATTTGAGAGTTTATATAGGCCAAGGGAGGGGACAAGTCTCATAAAGATCAACAATTTCTATGTTGACTAGTCTCATTCCCATGCCTTAGAAACAAAAGTACATATTCCAAAACATTGACCACAAATTACAAGACTGTGTTCCAATTCCAAAACATGGGAATGGAACAATACAATTTACAAGACATTAACTACATTTGGAAACACAATTAACAAGAGCTTGGAAATGCCAATATCAACAACCAAAGTTGTTAAGTCAACAACCACTTTCTTCAAAACCAATTTGATGGGATTGGGATGCAAAAGCTACTTCTAGAGAATCTTGATGGACCATTCATGGACTTGTTTGACTAAGTGTTGGGTGGAAATAGTTAAACCATGAGTTGATCTTGTTGGACATGTTTTGATCTCCATTTTGTTCCATAAAATTAGCCTTTTGATAAATGCACTTGACCCATATATAGTTGAGTAGAATGCTCCTACATCAGAATTAGTCATTCTAGGAGCTTAAACAAATTTGTCCAAATTATGCTATCATGGTGGAACAAGTGCAGATCCTTTAGATTTGTGTTCATATATTTCTGTATGAAATGCGATGAGAATAACATGTTGAAGAATATATATAAATTATATATCGAGTAGTGCATAAAAGAGGCTTCCTTATGATGACATTCAATTGCATTTGAGATATTATCCATCCTGGTTCATTTATTTGTAGGATGGCTTTCGAACTTTGTATCACTGGATCCAAGATAATAATTCATCATGTAAAGATAAAAAGATGCATTTTCTGGAATATCTAAATTAGCATCTGATACTGTCTGATTATTTGTGGATGTCCAACATTATCATGGCATTATACTGCTAGCATAGAATCTCCTTCATTATGTAACTCTGGTCTCTTGACTAAACAGTTGACCATCTATATCTGTACTCTAGTTTCAGGAATTGGTCTTGTAGCATTGTCTGTTGATTTTCTTCAATTTCATTTTACCATGATACTAATGAACTTTGCTGCTACTTTTTCTCTTCTTTTAATTTATTTATTTATTGGTAAGTCAGATATTTGAACCGCGACCTCTAGGTTGCAAGGCTATAGGTCTAACCCCTTTATTGTTAGTTTTGTTATTACAGATATAGGATCTCTTTATATATTCCATTGCTTTTTTATCATGTAGTTTTGATATACACACTCTTGATTGCAAGGCTATAGGTCTAACCCCTTTATTGTTAGTTTTGTTATTACAGAAATGGGATCTCTTTATATGTTCCATTGCTTTGTCATCATGTGGTTTTGATATACACATTCTTCTGGAAATGCATTTTAGATGACTTATTTGGATGAATGGAGCATTCTTGAAGAGGATTATACTAGTTCCATCTCAGGACTCATTAAAGCTCTACAGGATGCCATTATTCGACTTCCAGTCACTGGAGATGTGAGGGTAAGATCTAATTCAGTATTATGCTATCTTAGCATTTCTATGTTGTAATGCCATGCCAAATCATAGGCAGTGATATCATTGGTTATACACTTTTTGGAAACTAAAATGTGCTGATGCATTTTTTTTTTTTAACATAGGTTGATCCAAGTGAGATAGATCTGATTCTTAAGTCGGCCACCAATATCATGGATGCGCTAGCATCAAATGTTGGGAGCTGTTTGCCAGAGGTGATAATTATGTGACACATGTACCAAACCTACTTTATTTTCTTTTTTATCTTAGATTACCAATGAGATTAGAACGACAAAAATAAGGCCCAAGTTTCCTCGACTTGGACTTTGTATCCATGTTCTTTTTTCCAAATTGAATAATTTCCTTGGGAGTTGTTATATTTGGCTAGCTGTTTTGATGAGCTTGAAGACTAAAAATTAGAAATTAAAAAAAAATCTATGTAGACACAGTGATATCTCTTCATTAATAAGAGAACAATATCTCTGTATGCAGGCAGGAGAAGTGGATAATGTATTTTCAGGGTTAGCAAGGGTTGTGTCTGATGAAAGAGCTGCAATGGAGGAGTGTAGAGACTTGTTATCTCAAGTTCAAAAGTTGCAGGTATGATATTTATGAAGTGGGTATGTTATACAAATTTCAAAGCTTACTAATCCTGAGCTTTTATATGCAGTTGGAAGAATGCAGCTTGAGAAGTGAACTTGTTCAACTTCATAGGAGGACGGAGATGGGCATCTGTGACCCCCTAAGAGGATAGGTTTAAAGTAGTGAAATTTTATTCTCAATAATTCTTCCTGATAAGCAAAAATACATGTTGTTGGACATTGAGGAGCAATTTTCTTTCATTCTTTATGTATAGTGACTACTGTTTCACAGTAGAGCATGGGAGACTATAAAAGAGAGAAGGAAAAATAATTGTGTGTGTCCCATAGTCCCCACATGTTTTGATTTGTTATGCTTCATGTAACAAAATGTGTATCTTCATAAAGATGATGTAAAACTATATATGTAGTCTTGCTTACAAATATGAGCCCAGTAATTGTAAAATTGGACTGCGTGTGAAAAAGAGTCAAAACCAAAAAAAACATCACACATATATTTGTTTTTTGTTACCTCGGAAAAACTAAGATGAGAAGGGTTTTCTCATTCCTATCAAATTAAGAAAGAATTCTAAAAGATGAGTTTGCAGGACCATAAGATCATTTGAAAAAGTCAGTAGGTAGAAGAGAGAGATGGAACTTAAAAATGAATAATCGGTTAACTACAAGGGGGGTTATTAAACTATCATTAGGAAGATAAAGATGGGAGATGGAGATGGGGGCCACTCCATTGAATTTGTTATGCATCTTTTGTGTGTGTATACATACGTACAATCAATCAGTCCAATCAGGCGCAAGAGCCAGGCCCGAACCCGACCCGACCCGACCCGCTTGCGTGTCGTAGAGCACCTCTAGATTCCGCTGCTGCACGCTGCCGATGATGCCAAGGTTGGTGTCGTCTTTGTTGCCTGAGAACGCCAGGCAGATCCTTGACGCACTCTCAACATACAATATCCCCGAAACGTCCACCTCCATGTCGGCTCCGCCATTAAAGTGGAATACGATATTCGGCACCGTTACGTTATTATTTATGCCACTAAAGTCATAGCACGTGTCCAGCAGAGACGACGAAGGGGTCGTGGAATTGGGTCGTGGAATTGTATGCGGACATTCCGCTCCTGAAGGCCGAGCGAAGTGCCGCGTACGCGGAGGATGGCAGGCGCGTGATTACGGTTCCGGAGTCAATGATGGTGCCCGCGTTCGAGAAGACCGTGGCATTGATGGGTAGAATTCGCCCTCCAACGCTGATTCCGACTAAATCGAGGTAATAGAACGTCTCAAGGTTTGGATTGAGAGGCGTGTAACTGATGTTGTTGTTGGTTGCCTTTGTGACTGCACCCAGTGTAAGGTGTCCTGTCTTATTGGATGATGATGATGGAAGGCAGTAGGAGAAGTTGCCGCCGAACGTCCCGTTTGTCTGAGACACAAGTGAGAGGTTGCCACGCCCGAGCCCCAAAATGCCCGCGGTGGTCCCGAAGAGGCCGCGGTTGTTCTGTCCGCAGCCGAACACGAAGTTTTCGACCACGTCGGACGGGGTCAAGGTCAGCGTCTCTCGCGCAAGGAACCCCTTCGTTGTGGAGTTGTCCCCATAGGCGACGCTGTAGAGGCAGGTGTTGGAAGAGCTTCGGGTGCACCGCAGGAGATGTCGCGGTAGGACGAAGACTCAGACGGGTCGAACAGGGGCTCCCGCTGGGGGAAGCAGGTCCTCACGCAGGGTTTGCACTGGATCCATGAGACGTCGCTCCCCGTGTCGAAGATCACCGTCTGGTTCTTCTTGGGCGTGCCATAGCCGACTGTCACGACGTAGCTTGCCGCGCCGAATGCTTGACCGCCTGTGGCGGGGAGGGTAGCGAGCTTGATGGAGTTCACCATGTCATGAGGGGAGGAGGTTGGGTTGTTGTTAGACGACGAAGACAACTTGTGCCTTGTCTGGAGGAACTCAACGCGGAATCGGTCTCCGTGCAGTAAGTCCGTCGGAGTGGGAGACTGGTCGTCCAGTCGGCCGCCCAACGGGGAACAAGGGCTGAGACGATGGCTTATCCGCATGGAGGAAGAACCTTCCGGACCACCTGCGCACAGTTAATTAATTCATAATTAAGCGAATGTTTAGAACATGCAGTAAGTAGTAATTACATATGCGCGCGTGCGCGGGAGTGATATCTGTTCATGCGTGAGGCGTGCGAGAGATCAATTACCACCGGTGCAAGTGATGGCTGGAAGCAGAGATTGGATGTCAAACACGTGGTGGTGGCTGCTGGGATCTCCTCTGCATGACGACATATGAGAGCAGCACAAAAGCAGGAGGAGGAGGAGTAATGGTTGTGGTCCGGCCATTATGAGTTTCATGCATGGAGGAGGAGATGCTTGGGTTTTGTAATTCTCTGACCTCTATATAAAACTGAAAATTTATATTTTTCTTCTATGATCATTATGAGTTTCATATATTGCACGGGTTAGATTATGCATTAGGTGGTGGAACTGTTGCAATAAGTAATAAAAAGTCCTACTTAAGACATATTCTTCGAAGGTACAACATTTGGAAAAATGCATAAATAAATCTAAGGTTGTTGGTTGAATGCACAGCGCTGTGGGTCTTGCAATTCAGAGAACATGCATTTCAATTTGGAATAATTCAATGAATTTTAATTGTTGCTCCAATTAATATTCAACGATGTTGTCCCAATCAGAACCCCCCCGGTTCTTTCTTCCTATTTGTGTTTGATGGAACGTCAGAACGATATCTGTATAAATAGTATATATACTATCCAACGCGCATAGAGCCAAATCAAACTAAAATTACTACGATGTTGAATGCGGAGGTCGACATGTATGAAAGTCATGATTAATTTAAAGAAGAAAAAGAAGAGTTATATTGCCATGGGTTTCATTAAAAAAAAATCAGCAGTTTTTCTCACCCAAAGAAAAAGAAGTGAATTGACACTGATGTATTCAATGTTGTTTTGTTTGGAGAAAAACGCTTTCCAAAAAAAAAAATAATAATAATTTGGGCAAGGTGGAAAGTCACACTTATATATATTAGTTGTTGAGTATGTGCAAATGCACATAGACAAAATGTAATATATATTTTGATTAATATTAATGTCAAAAAATTTAGTTACAATAACATTTTTATAATTGATGTAACATTTTCATTTAATCATAATTGATGTAAAGGAATTTTTCATGGATAAGTTGACATATGAATGTTAATTTATCATAAATGATGTAAATTATTAATATTATTTTATGATATATCTATAATAGTCATCATATAAGGATGATGAAATGTGAAGCTTAAAATTTTAATATGTCATGCATGATATGATGAAAATATGAATAAATTATGGATGAGATTACAATAATATGAATGGATTTTCGTTGAATTAAATTTATTGTTGAGTTCACACAAAGCTCGAATCGGAATTTGTCCATTTTTATAGCATTTTTTTTGTACCAGTCTTATATATATTTGTTTTTTTATTGGATTGCATTTTTAATTACTGTGAATTATATATTTTTTGTTGGGTAAATCTTATGGACTATTGATTATTTGGGGAGTTATTAGAGTAGAGAAATCCAAGTGAATAGAGTAAATGCTAATCAAATATGTGTGAATTAAATAAATGCTAATAGATGTGAATTACATTAATATTTGATACCTTTTTTAATGTATCATGTTTTTGCATATGAAATGAGAATAATTTCTTCTTTGTAAATTATATTTTTAATGTATAATATATCATATCTTATCCTAATAATATTATGATAATCAAATCTAATTATAAGTTAATCAATATGTTACATGATAAAATGTATATATAATAATAAACTATGAATTAAATTAAGATATTGTAAATGGATTTTTATGGAATTGAGTAGAAATGTAAGAGTATTTTAATAATATTATGATAATCACCAATTGATATGAGTAATAAAATTTATAAAATTTCACTTGACATATTTCATTAGATATGGTAATGTTACCCTTTCATCTATTTGGAAACAGTTCAGAAAATTGATAGTCATGTAGTATTTTCTATTCTAATAAATTAACATATCTATAACCTATAATGTTATTGGCAAAACATTTTCAGTAACGTAATTTGGAAGTACGTAGAATAATCAATGTTGTTTTTAGTTAATGAAAAATGTTGCACTTATAGGCCACTGATAATTTTTTTAAAAATAATCAAGTCAACAATTTGAATTAACAAGACTATAAACGTGTGTTCTCTGGTCGACGGCAAGTGATAATATTATAAACCGTATAATTAAAACTCAAACATGGTGAATGCAAAAACCAACAATTTATATGAGTAATAAATTTAAAATAAAATATTTTAAGATCACCATATTTAATAATTTGAAGACGGCTACACATCTTGTATCATGAAGAGCAAAATTGAAAAAAAAATTCAGATAGTAAATTTTTTAAAAAAAATTGGTTAAACAGTCAATTAAATTCGGACGTCATAATATTCTCATGATTAGATAGAAAAAAATGGTACTCTATTATGATGATGAAAATATCATAATGAAATTATATTACAGAAGATATATGAATAAAAACCAGATCCACTATTGCTTACTTCCAATTCGAATAGAGAATCGAAGATCAGTCTGTTAAAGACAAAACAAATATCTTATTTGAGAATTTTTTTTTAATAGTAGATACATGCCAATTTTAAAAAAGAGGAACCAAATGAAAAAATAACATATTTAGTCTATTTGCAACATAAAACTCTAAAATAAGCATCATATCTACAAAAGATTAACTCGCATTCCTAAGGTTAAAAAAATTTTGAGAGAGAAGAAAAAAAAGATCGATGATAGATCTATTTATCCAAATGAATGGAGATGGCAATAAATGGGTATTCAATTTTCATAAATAAATTTGGAGGTTTGTGGAAGAGTATAAGTCATTGTCTCTAGAAGAAGATGAGGGGATTGAATGGAGAGGGGATGAATGATGAGGAGATTGAATGGAGGTTAGATGAATTTTCATAATATAATTTGAAAATCTATAATAAAGATATTACAGTAATATTTGATATCTTTTTTAATGTATCATGTCTTTGCATATGAAATGAGAATTTTATTTTTAGAATTATATTTTGAATATATTTTCATTTTATAAGGATCCTATTGTCCTAATAATATTATGATACTCAAATATGATTATAAAATAATAAACATATTAATATAATTTTAGTCGGTATATTAATGTAATTTAATCATAATTGATGTAAAAGAATTTTTCATGGATAAGTCAGCATATATGAATGTAATTTTATCATAAATGATGTAAATTATTAATATTATTTTATGATATATCTATAGTAGTCATCATATAAGTATAATTAAATATGAAGCTTAAATTTTAATATGTCATACGGGATATGATGAAAATATGAATAAATTATGGATGAGATTACAATGATATGAATGGATTTTCATTGGATAAATCTATTGTTGAGTTCACACAAAGCTCAAATCTGAATTTGTCCATTTTTATAGCAATTTTTTTTTGTACCAGTATTTTATACGTTTGTTTTTTTATTGGATTGTATTTTTAATTACTGTGAATTATATATTTTTTGTTGGATAGAGCTTATGGACTATTGATTATTTGGGGCATTAATAGAGTAAAGAAATCCAAGAGAATAGAGTAAATGCTAATCAAATATGTGTGAATTAAATAAACGCTAATAGATATGAATTACATTAATATTTGATACATTTTTTTAATATATCATGTTTTTGCATATGAAATGGGATAATTTTTTTTTTGTGAATTATATTTTCAATGTATAATATATCATGTCTTATCCTAATAATATTATGATAATCAAATCTAACTATAAGTTAATCAATATGTTACATGATAAAATGTATGTATTATAATAAACTATGAATGAAACTAAAATATTGTAAATGGATTTCATAGAATTGAGTAGAAATGTAACAGTATCATAATAATATTATGATAATCAATTTTAATTATAAGTTAATGAATATGTTACATAACGAAATGTATTGTATTATAAAATACTATAAATGAGATTAAAATTATGTAAATGGATTTTCTTAGAATTGAATCGAAATGTAGGAGTTAAATGAAAAAATGATTGTCATTAAAGTGGTATAAATAAGATTAAAATGATGTAAATGAGTTTTCTTGGAATTGAATAGAAATGTAGGGGTTAAATGAAAAAATGATTGTCATTAAAGTGATGTGAATGGACTGTAATGGGATTGAATGAATTGACAGGGGTAAAAAGGTCAAACGGCATGTTTTTGGTTTAAGAACTTTTATATAGTAATAATATAGATAATATAGATATATTCTTCATCCAAAATGGAAATTAAATTGTTGGATTCTGGTCCACGATCAAATGGGGCTGGAGTGATGAGCTTGAACTGGCCTTTCAGGTTTAGGACAGACATGAATAGTCTAGTCGAAAGAGGACTCTTGCTGGCCAACTAAAATTCCCTATGGTTGCAACCAATAAAACCACAAAAGGGTTGCGATCAAATATGTCTAATCGAACATAAAGTCCTAAAGCTCATTCTACAGAATATGCTTTGTTCTACCATTTGGCATATTTGGTTGGAAAGTAAACAAAGAGATTTCAAAGGGAAGTAGAAGCAAAAAGACTCAATTGCCACACTTGCATTGTGAGATATTAAACTAAAATTGAGCCAATACTCTTTTAAGACAGAAATATCCCTTGATCTGGACTGAATGAAAACAGGGCTGGGGATCACCATCTTTGAACTCTCTCTACATACTGTAGAAGTGAAGTGGGAAGTTACTCCATGGGAATGGATCAAAGCAAATACTGACGGTTCCCTGTCGGAGGATAGAATAAATACTGTCGGAGGATAAAGCAGGCTATGTTTCCTCCTAAGGGACCATTCAGGACATTTGATCATGGCGCAGTAAAGACTACAGTAAAGTCTACCAATCACCTAGAGCTAATGACAGTCCAGCAGAGCATTAAAATATCATTAATAGGGGGTAGTCAATTAGGATTTTCATGGACAAATTGTCCATGTCCATGGATTTGTAAATCTTGTGTTTTTCAATCAGGACATTGATTTGTGGATAAAAAGTCCAGTGTTATTCAACTGAGACATTATTTCATGGACAAAAAGTCCAGCGTTATTCGATTGAGACATTATTTCGTGGACAAAAAGTCCAGCATTATTCGATTGAGACATTATTTCGTGGACAAAAAGTCCAACGTTATTCGATTGAGACATTATTTCGTGGACATAAAATCCAGTGTTATTCGATGGAGACATTATTTCGTGGACAAAAAGTCCAGCGTTATTCGATTGAGACTCTTCGTAGTAGACATTTTGTCTTGTGTTATTCAATTTAAACAGGATTTATAAATACTTTCATAAGTGATGGATTTTTGTGGACTTTTGTGGACTTTAGAGAGAGAAATACAAAGGAAAAAGTCATTTCAGAATCCCACCCAAATCTCATGGACTTTTATTCCAGTATTGTGAATATTTCTTCTTTTTTTTCTTTCAACAAAACTCATTTATGATTTTTATCACATGCCTTTCATATTTTTATTCACATTTTTTTTCTTTATTTATATCTTTTTTTTTCTGAATGTCCATTTGTATGAAATATTGCTATCACCTCAAATGTTTGATGAATATATGAGAATGGTAGATTTGTTTGTGTTGCAATAAATCATTTCATTATTATATATTATATAATATATGCCTAAATCATCCACAATTATTTTCTAAAATATAGATTTATTATAGATTTGATTATATGTTAAATGTTTTATTTGACTTTCTTTGAAGTTTTCTATTTTTGTATAATATACATCCATTTTTTTATAATGTTCAGACATATATAAAAATAAAAAGATATATTTAGGCATATGAATATATATGACTAAATATATTGATTGCTTTTATTTCATTTTTATTTAAAGTAATACAATTACCACTTTTATTTTATTTTATTTTAAGTAATATAATTTATGATTTTATTTCATTATATTTGAAGAGATGTAATATATGATTTTTATATAATATATATATATATATATATATATATATATATATTCTTATTTTTTATTGTCTTCCTAATTAAAAACTCATTCCTCCCCTCTATGAAATTCTCTCTCTATAACAGAAAAAAAATGTTAGCTCATTGTGGATTTTTCTCAATATAAGGTTTTTTTTTTATATTTTAGATCGATTGTTTTGAATAAAGAAGAATTTTTTATGAATGTAAATATGTATGAAATATTGATATCGACTCATATGTTTGATGAATGTAAGAATTATGGATTTGTTTGTGTTGCAATCAATTATTTTCATTACTTGTTTTTTATCATGACATTCTAGCAATATGCATTTCAGATAAGTGAAGATTGATATTTACTATATTAAATTATATTTTATGTTGGGTATGATGAGTTCTTTATTTTTTATTTAAATCCAAAAACATTATTGTGTTTATTAATAGAAATTCATATGTGAAAATAATCAATCTGTAAAAGAATGCTAAAATCTGTGAAAGTCTTTAAAAGTCTATGAGAGTGATTTGTGAAAGTCTGCAAATGTCTGTGAAAGTCTGTGAAAGTCCATGAAAGTCCATGAGAGTGATTTGTGAAAGTCTGCAAATGTCTGTGAAAGTCCATGAGAGTGATTTGTGAAAGTCTGCAAATGTCTGTGAAAGTCCATGAGAGTGATTTTGTGAAGTCCATGTCTGTGAGTCTGTGAGTCCATGAGAGTGATTTGTGAAAGTCTACAAATGTCTGTGAAAGTCCATGAGAGTCAATATGTGAAAGTCTACAAAAGTCTGTGAAAGTCTGTAAAAGTCTGTGAAAGTCCATGAGAGTTAAAATATGAAAGTCTACAAAAGTCTATGAAAGTCTGCAAAAGTCTGTGAAAGTCTGCAAAGTCTATCACTTAAACAATGTCCACAGAAATCCATCAAAGTCCGTATCGACTACCCCCCTTGCATTGTGAGATATTAAACTAAAATTGAGCCAATACTCTTTTAAGACAGAAATATCCCTTGATCTGGACTGAATGAAAACAGGGCTGGGGATCACCATCTTTGAACTCTCTCTACATACTGTAAAAGTGAAGTGGGAAGTTACTCCATGGGAATGGATCAAAGCAAATACTGACGGTTCCCTGTCGAAGGATAGAATAAATACTGTCGGAGGATAAAGCAGGCTATGTTTCCTCCTAAGGGACCATTCAGGACATTTGATCATGGCGCAGTAAAGACTACAGTAAAGTCTATCAATCACCTAGAGCTAATGACAGTCCGGCAGAGCATTAAAATATCATTAATGCTTGGTTTTCAAAACCTTTGGGTGGAGAGTGGTTCTAAAGTTGCCGTGCTTTGGATCGCTACATGCTACAGTTCCATGGGAAGTGCGAATGCTTGTCAATTCTATCAAAGAGGACTGTATCTCCTTCTCAAGCACCAAGTTCTCCCACATCTATAGAGAGGGTAATAGCATGGGTGTGATGCAAATGGGTGGCCGACGCGTTCTGGGAGCGATGAACCCAAAAGGGTCCATTTGAAGATTTCTAAATATTTACAAAAAAACCGGCTAGTAGAAATAAATGGCGCCCCGAACTCGGAATCGCTTGAAATTTTTACTGGAGGTAGATGTCGAGGAGATCTTCAAGAGTTATTTCTATGCTACAACACATCCTTATTTTTTCATTTTTTCCCATTTTTCGGCCCGCAAAATGATATTTTTGCTATTTTTGGTAACTTTTTAGATTTAGCATATCTCATTCATAATAAATCGGATTTGACTGAAATCAAATCCCAAGATCTTCTAAGATCCCCTAGAGTTAATTATAACAAATTTTCGTTTTTACTATTTTTAGTAAGTTTTTCCTTATCATAAAGGGGAGGCTTGTAATATAGGGTTTTCAACTTTTTATTAATATATTTCTGAGTTTTAGTGTTCTCTTTGAGAATTGTGGTTTGTTGAAGGATCTCAACGCTTGTTGGATCTTTTGTCTAGTTTCTCGCTGCGTTAGGGTGATTTGCTTGCAAGCTCTCCGAGTCAATTGGGGGTCACTCCCTATAACCCATCTCAAGTCTAGCCGGCATTGAAGGACCTCCTTGACAGAGATTGCAGTGACATCCCATATATATGAGAAAACTTTAGTAACACTTTCCACTTTTGTCAATTTATGTGTTCTTTTGGTGTAATCAGGTGGATTGAGAAGGGGTGAGGCGGATGCATAGTTTCAGTTCATTGAGTCTGTTCCCTTGCAATACCCATTTTTCTATTCACTCTGGTTAAATCGTATTAGCAATGTAACTCCTAAATCTTTTTGTACATTTGCTAAATATTATGATGAAATACAATTTTGAACTTACAAATTGAAAAAAAAAATTAAGGTCTCAATTGTATCTCTCACTAATATATGCTGGGGGCTTTATTTGATGGAAACAAGCTTAATGCTCAGTATCAATAGCAGAACAAAAAAAGGGAGGGGGTTTCAGGAAATTGATCATAGCAGTATGAGCTTAAATGAGCCTTTTGGGGGAGAGGATCAAATCTCACATGCCTAGCTATGGGAGCGGTTATTACCACCCCACTGGATATTCACCCCACCCCAGAAAAAACAATTAAAATATGTTATCACTTACTTTTGAAAGTAACAAAACCCACCCTATCCCTACCCACCCCATGTTGTCCTAACCCACCCACATCATTACCCACCCCAAGAATTTGTGTAAAGACCAAGTTCACCCTTAAAATTAAAACCCAAAAAGAACTGGCGCATTTTCCTTCTCTCTCCCCGCCATCAGTCTCCTCCCGACGCGACACACCTTTCCGGCGTCGGTCCTGTGCGCCTCTGCCATCTACCATCACTAGCAATCCTCTTCTTTGCCAACAAAGTCATCAACACATACTAAAACGGTTCATAACATTGATTTGGTGTCCCTTGCTTGTGTCGACATGTTTAGTGTCGATGTTTGCTAACTGAGTCGACAATGTAATGTCGACGAAAAGCGAAAAGTTACTGTCCCTTTGTTCGACATTATAGATGTCGATGGAACCTTAATTTATTGACACTAAAAGTGTCGAATCTAACAGGGTCATTTGCTGGCCTATGTTCGACAAGGCTAATGTCGATGACGAATGTTAGACATCGACATCTATGATGTCGAATTGAATCAATCAGCTACTGTCTCATGTTCGACAAGAACAATGTCGACAAAACCTATTGGACATCGACATCCATGTTGTCGAATTTAACATGTCAGCTACCGTCAATCCTTACACTACATATGATGCAACAGATGCAATATTAGTCGACTATACCATTGTCGATAAAAGAAAGACCTGTCGACAAGTTTAGTGTCGAACCTCCCAGGACAACATGATTTCCCTGTGCTTTTATTAATTCAACCACCAATCAAAACATTCAACCACCCTGTCATAAAACACTTCAAAACACATTGCATATGCCATTCAAAACACATGGATATACCATGTTAAACAAATTAAACCCATCTGATCATTCAAAACACATTAAACCCCTTTGACATAGAACAAAGATTACACCCTTTTGACCTTCATCCCTAACAAACCATACAAGGGTATCAAAAAGGCCAAAAAGCCATCATATAACTATCCAAAAAACCAAAAAAATCATACATTCCCACACATCAGTGTAATGCATTCATTTTCCATGACATGAGTGATACTACACATGCGAATGACGAATATTCAATCTTTTACTGCGGCGTTCTGTAGTTCCCTATGTAGTAGTAGGAGTCGACGCTGGTAGGGACAACCATCTTGAATATAATCAATCTTTAAATGACACGATCGTCTTGTACAGGCTTAAATAAAGGAATATGCTAATACACCCATGCCTGTATAGATGAGAACCAATTAGTTAGTGGCTTATAACATACTGTCATATAAATTTTTATGAAATGTAATACAAGATATAATATACAGTACCTGAAGGAGAGTTAAGTATCAAGAACAATGTATTTTACATATCATGCATATCTTGGTGGACTATGTCAGATGCAGAACTAGGACAATAAACAATTTCTAAAACTCAATTTCCTTCAAGCGCAAAACAATGTACTCTACAATTTGCATATTTAGTCTAAAACAAGTTTATCAAAACTAAAATTGTCAGCATCATAAAGGAAGATTATTTACATCAGTGTAGTTTGTTTAGCTAAAATCTATTTTTAAAAAAATCAAAGTCATCTCTAACAAAATTTAGATGTGTATAGTGTCAATTTCATCATGGGACCTTATGCTGATGACTGCTGACTACTTTATATGCTGGGATAAAGGGTTAACAATACAATATTTAACAATGTAATCGAAATTATATAGAATGCTATCAATATACAAAAAATGCATGTGACTATACAACTACAGAGCTTCAAAATTGACCTTAACTCCATTTAAAGATAAAAATACAACAATCAATTTTTTTCCTTCAAAATTAAATTGCTCATCTGAATATACTCTGATACCTTACTAGGTAATGGGTATAAATGAATGCAAGCAAGATGTGCTTGATCAAGAGAACAGAGCAGTCTTCGACATGACAACTAAAAGCCATCAATACAATGTGTCCATAAATACAGAATGAGAAAAAAAAAATTTAGAAGTCCAGACTATAACGATTTTAGTAACATTTTACAATTAACTCAATATAAAAAAAAACAATACAATAAATCATCCATCAATAACCCAAAATTTTCCTTTAAACAAGCAATGCTACTCATTCCATCAACCAATAAAAATAATCTCTTTAAAAAAACACCATTTCCAACCATTTCTCCAACAATTTTTTCACAAGAAAAATATTCTCCAACCACCCTAAAAATGGAATTAGGGTTATGTTTGAAATAAACCAATCTAGGGTTTCTAATATAAAATTTATATGAACATAATGTAACACAAACGTCACCTATACAATGGATATAACATGAAAAAAGAGAAGAGAAATGAATGGAAAAGGAGGGGATCTAACCTTCTTTGTTGAATGTGGTGAAGGGAGTCGTCGAAATTGGAGCCCGCGATAGGGGGTGGAACTGAAACGGTGGAAGAAGGAGATTATGCCGCCAAGTAGGCCACGCTGGAGGTATGGATATGGGATGGATTGAGTTTTGGAGATGGAGGGGAAAGGGAAAATGAAGAGGAAGATGAAAGGGGAAATGACGAGGAAGATGAGAAATCAGTGGGGGGTGGGATTGAATATCCTAAAACATCTTTTATATATTGGGGTGGGGTGAAGTTTCTTAACATTTGGAGTGGGTGGGTTAGTTAACGGGGGTGGGGATCACAGATAATGGGGTTGTAATAACCGTCCCCCCTAGCTATAGCACGTGAGATTATGTGGGTGTGTGTGGACGAGTGGGTTATTATATCATCATCACTATTATTATTATTATTATTATTATTATTATTTTTTTTTATTTTTTTTTTTTATTTTTTTTTTTTATTTATTTATTGCCGACACCAATTCTCAAAAATATTTAACCTTACGGACACCTATTCGTGATCAGGTCACGTTCCCACACCCAGTGTCCTGTTCCTAAGAGCTAGACAATCACCCCATGCCCAGTGCCAAGAATATGCCCTGTGCATACTCACACTATTGTTAAGGAATTTGAAGGACTAGGAAGGAAAAAATAATATTTTAGAGGGGAACACTTATTATACAAATGTGAGCCGTTTGATATACGTGGCAACATGGGATATATAGCCTTACATGTCAGAATATAAAGGGGCGGTTAAAGCCACCCAATGACTTATTCTACTCACCCTATTTATATAAATATAAAAAATTTATTTATTACATTGTTTCTCATATCTTACCGATCTCGAAATTTCAATGTAGCTGATGTTATCTATATTTAACATGGTTCGACATAAAGCATGTCTATCTAAAATCAAATACCTTAGTCTCATTCTGATTACCGTTCGACATAAACTATATTTTATGTGTTTAATGTGGTTTAAGGGTCATTATTTGGCCCAAAGCCCAAAAATCTGGCCGCCCGCCCGTCCCAAACTTGTTGATAGCCCGGCCCAACCCATGTAGGAGATGACAATGGTTGACGCCAATAGACGTGTGTTTGGATGGTTGATGCAAACACGACAATGATTGATGTTGGCAATAAGAGATCAATCAGAAGGGAGCACTAAACCAAGCGAACGAAGCCAAAGGGGTTAATCAGCGGACGGGCAGAACAGATGGGGAGCAAAGGTGGATTGGGAGGGGACAGGAAAAAGGAGAGCAGAAATGAGAAAGAGAGAGAGATATGGGGTGGGGTTGTCAACCATATAATGATCTATATATTAGGGGGTGGGTTAACAAAGTGAAAAAATTTGATGGGTTGAAAAAGAAAATTGAGTGGGTAAAATAACTCGAGGGGGGGGGGGGTGTGGGGGGCTTTAACCGCCCCCAAATATAAAACCAAGATATTTCCATACATGACCTGGGAGGTATGTAAATCATTTGTAATTTTGTTTTTACATACATGACCCGAAAAACCTGACAATCAAAATGGGTCATATTCAAATCCACCCCGACTGATCCTGTGGATTTGATTTACCTGACCCAAAATACTATGTGATTTTTTTGTTGATGATCCAAACCCTACTCACCTTCTTCTTCTCCTCTCCCTTCCCTTTCTAAAACTCTTTATTTTTTTCTCTAAAAAAACAGTAGGAGAAAAAAAATTTAAAATAAATGAAGACATAAAATAAATGAAGAAATTTTCTCTCATAGAAAAACAACCAAAGATGACTAAAGAACCATACATTTTCAGGCTCTCCACGTTCCTCCTCTTCATCCTCAAGACCCTACACTAAGGTTCCCAAAACGCTGAGGCACGAAAGCCCGGCCCGGCCTGTTTTTAGGGCAGGCCGGACTCGGGCCTGATTCTGGGGCTCGTAGGCCCGTGGGGAGAATACAATAAATGTGTCACATGTAAATATTTTTATTTAGTTTTTAAGTAATTAATTCATTTAATATTTTTATTTAGTTTTTAAGTAATTAATTCATTTCATATTTTTATTTTTGAAAATTCAATAGATGTAAATATCTTTTCTCAATATTATACTTCAACTTTGTGTTATTTTAACATTTATATACAGATAAACAATTTAAAATTAAAAAAATAAAAGAAATAAGATGTTTAAAATCTGGACCCGTGGGCCCGAAGCCCAGATCCGACCCGTCAGACCCGTTCAAGCCCGGGCCCGTGGGTAGGGCCTGTGCCTGTTTTTTTGCCCCAAGCTGGCCTAACCCGGGACTGCTAGCCAAACAAGCCCGCGGTCCTGGGCCCTGTTTCAACGGGCCGGACCGAGTTGTCGACCCTTACCCTAAACCCTCCTCCCCCCCCCCCCCCACCCACCCCAATCCACAAATCAGATTGCCAACCTTGACGATGTCGCAACAATGAAGATCCTCAAGAAGTCCCACAATCTTTTTGATGCAGCGTGAGGGGTCACATTCTTCTGCTGACTCGATCGACCTTCAGGGATGTGAGATCTGCAGACTCCAACAAGGTTGTTGATTCTTCAATAGAAGGATACCAGGGATGTTGAGCTTCAAATATCTGTTGATTTCCTAAGAAATGCCAGAAATTTGATATTTCTATGTAAATGTTAGTACTCCTAACAAATACAATAGATAAAATAAAAAAATTCAAATAATCACTAAATATCTGAATTGTCAATTGGTTTACATTATTATTTATAGAAGAGAATCCTAACAAACTAGGATCTCAACTAATTATCTAAATCTGTAAACTAACAAACAAATCTAATAAATCTTTATCTAATTCTAACTAAAATTCAAATTTGAATTCAAATAATGATTTAAAATTCAAATCTAAATATAGTAACTAAAACAAATAAAAATAAATCATAACAAATAAAACTAAATACTAAAAATACAAATCATCCAGAATCCTCCATATGGTGGTCCTTAACATTGATTGAATGATGGCCCATGATCGTGCTGCATCACTTTTTAAGTTTAATCTCTCATTGTCTGATTTAGGCTAATCAGTGGGGTGGGTCTACATCAAAATACATAAAATATCTGACCTAAAAGATCAAGATCAGATATAATATCGACTCGAATGGCCCAACCATTAAAATGTGTAGGATTTGGATATACTCTGACCCAATCCAAACCTACACGTTGACAGGCCGTACCATGACATCGTTTCGGCCGGCGAGTAATGGGTTCTGAAAAACATATAATAAATATATTATATACTTTATATTGAGCTGTGCACAAAAGTCAAAAGAGGTACTTTCTTATTGACATTGATCTATGTACAGGCCAACCAGGGAGGGATGACAGTTGACAAACATTTTTAAAATGTAGATATATTATTTTTAAAAAAAATAACATTGAAATATGTGATATTTTTATAGAATTTTTTTTAAAGATGTGAACTACATTCAAGGTATCACCTGGCTTGATGGTGCCCTTTGGACTTCATTATTCAAACGGTTCACCTAAAATTTTTTTAAAAAAAATTTAATGATTAATCTTTTCAACACTGATATATCATCTTCATTATTTATTTAAAATGTATTCACTTTAAATAAAAAAAAGGAGTCAAGATTGTCAAGATTTAAATCACAGGGTTAGAAACCAAACAAAAATCAGCATGTAAATGGTGACGGCCCTCAATTGCAATATCCGCTGCGATGAATTTTTTGGAGTCGGAATTTTTGGAGGCGGATTATCGTCGGTGCAAGAGCCAGGGCCGAACCCGACCCGACCGACCTGCGTGTCGTACACCACCTCCAGATTCCGCTGCTGCACATTGCCGATGATGCCGAGGTCGGTGTCGTCTATGTTACCGGCGAAAGCCAGGCAGAACCTTGACCCACTCATCTCGTACATTGTCCCCGAAACGTCCACTTCCACGTCCGCGCCGCCGTTAAAATGGAAAACAATCGTCGGCACCGTTATCGTATCTACTGCAGTAAAGTCATAACACGTGTCCAGCAGAGACGATTTCGAGGGCGTCGATTGGTAGGCCGACATTCCTCTCTTGAAGGCCGAGCGGAGTGCGGCGTACGCGGATGATGGAAGGCGCGTGATTACGGTTCCGGAGTCAATGATGGTGCCCGCGTTCGAGAAGACAGAGGCATTGATGGGTAGAACTCGCCCTCCAACGCTGATTCCTACTAAATCGAGGTAATAGAACGTCTCATGGTCTAGATTGAGAGGTGTGTAACTGATGTTTTTCGTTGCCTTTGTGACGGCACCCAGTGTAAGGTGTCCTGTCCTACTAGATGCTGACGGTGGTGGAAGACAGTAAGAGAAGATGCCGCCGAACTTCTTTACTGTCTGAGACACCAGCGAGTGGTTGCCGCGCCCGAGCCCCAAAATGCCCGCGATGGTCCCGAAGAGGCCGCGGTTGTCCTGTCCGCAACCGAACACAAAGTCCTTGACCACGTCGGACGGGGTCAAGGTCAGCGTCTCTCGCCCAAGGAACCCTTTGGTTGTGGAGTTGTCCCCATAGACAACGCCATAGAGGCAGGTGTTGGATGAGCATCCGCTTCTAGTGAGGTTAGCGCATTCGAGTGAGCCGCAAGAGATGTTGCGGTAGGACGATGACTCGGACGGGTTGAAGAGGGGCTCCCGCTGGGGGAAGCAGGTCCTCACGCAGGGTTTGCACTGGACCCATGAGACGTCGCTCCCCGTGTCAAAGGCCACCGTCTGGTTCTTCTTGGGCGTGCCATAGCCTACCGTCACGACGTAGCTTGCCTCATTGTACGCTTCGCCGTGCAAGGCAGGGAGGGTGGCGAGCTTGATGGATTCCTCCATGTCCTGAGGGGAGGAGGTTGGGGCCTTGTTGTTGTTGGATGACGACGACAACTTGTGCCTTGTCTGGAGAAAATCAACACGGAGTCGATCGCCGTGCAGTATATCAATCGGATTGGGCGGCTGGTCCAGTCGGCTGCCCGTTGGGGAACAAGGACTGAGGCGATGGCTTATCCGCATCGATGAAGAACCTTCGGAATGCACTTCTTGATCATGATGCGTACCACCTTCGCACAAGTTCATAATCAAGGAATGCTTAATTATAGAACATGAATGTATTGCAGTTTCATATGCGCGCGCGCATGAGTAGTGTCTTATAATCATGCGTGAGGCGTGTGTGATGCATTGCATTTGTGTTTTGATTACCTTGGGTACAAGTGATGGAGGGAAGCAGAGATTGGATGTCAACTACGTGGTGGTGGTGACTGCTGCTGTTGCTGGGGTCTCCTCTGCACGAAGACATGTGAGAGCAACACAAGAGCAGGAGGAGGAGGAGAAATGCTGGTGGTAGAGCCATTATGAATGGATGCTTTGGATTTGGCAACTATCTGACCTCTCTATATAACTGCTAGTTTACAAATTCTTTTATTCATGTTGCATTATTTGTACGGGTTAGTTGATGAATTAGGTAGAAGTAGAATAATTAGGAAAAAAAAAAAGTCCTACAGACTTATTCCTCTGTGCTCTTGGAAATTGCAATATTTGATTAAAAAAATTAAAATCTAAGGTCAGCGCCAGAGAGCACGTCAGTTTGAATAATTCAATGAATTCTAATTCTTGCTGCGCGCAGTTTCCTAGGTATCTTCCGCATGCATCAGAGCTTCAATCCTCCTCCGGACAACGCGATATGTACAGCCAAAATGTTGTGTGTGTATATATTATCCAACACGCAAACACTAAATTAATTATTACTAGTGTGGAATTAATGCAGGGCCTCGACTTTGTATTATCAGTCTACATCCATGTGAAAGTCTTTGTTTAATTTAATCCTACCACTGGCCTCTCTTTCATCGATATTCCCATCACCCTTGCTTTCTCTCCCTGTTGACATCTCACAAGGAAACGAGGATTGAGACCCGATTTGGACCCGACCATACAGGTCGGGTCCAGATCCACCGTGATCCGACTCTATGGATATGATTGGCTCAACCCAATCATAGACTCATCTTCTTTTGTTTATGAACCATGACCCAATCCTAGACTATCAACCACCCAAGTATTCAGGTCCGAGGCCCATTAAACCCACTTACCATGTGTAATACACAATGTAATGACATAACACATATAATTTAACACTTGTCAACTTGTACAAGATAAACTTGTAGAGTTTCCCGTGTATTTTTTCTTCTTACCATTTTGTATTTCTTCAGGTCTTCCAATTATCTTGGAGAGGATAGGTACTAGGAGGGGATGCATGTTGATTAATTTTTGCAATCCCTCCTTCTTGGGGGATAGCATTTTCAGTGTATTTTGAGATCTTTAAAAGTCACAACAGTGTAATTATTTGGTTTAATTTCTTGTGGAATTAATAGATCTTTACCTTACCAATAAAGAAAAAATGACAGCCACGAAATCCACTACACGAGAACATATAAAACGAGTTGAATGTATTAGCAATCCGATTCAAAATGTATTAGGATGTAGCCTGGATTGCAAAACGAATTAAATGTATTAGCGTTCCTGCTCTATCATGCTATCAAAAAACGAGATTAGTATTCTTCTGTGCATTATAAACATTACCCGCATTACAAATGATCACACTCAACTGCTCGAATTAAATAAAGAAATGTGCCCTCACGCGTAATATAAATTCGAACTCTCTCTCCAAAAAAAAAAAAAGATATAGCTCCCTAGAAATTCATGAAAATTGGAAAATATCCATGTAAAATGGATAAATCCCCTCAAATCCTTAGACAATATTTATTTTAGTCTCTACCGTAACCAAAATTAATCAAATATGTGCTTGTCTCTAACCATACATGATATTTTACTGTAAAACCCTTTTAAAATTTATTTGATAAATTATTGTAATATACTAACCAAAATGTGGTTGAAATTAAGTGGATTTACTTATTTTACATGAGCCTTTTTCGATTTTTCATAAGTTTTCAGAGACATCAATTTTTCCTATTTTTTTTAATCGTTGGTGAATATAGAATAGCATAAGAATTTTCAGAAAAAAACTTTTTTGGCAAATTTTTTTTGAATCGATTGTTTTGATGGTCTACTTGAGGTTGCATTTGATAATTTAAGTGTTTAGAATGCTATTTATTATAGAAATTTTGTTTTTCCGACGGCGACGGAGGAGGAAGCATCTCCTCTGGGATCTCATCCCTTCACCGGCGGAGGCGCCGCAGCTCACTGCGTCAAAGAGTTTCCGGAGGGAAGACTGAGATGTGGCGAGTGAGATTCGGATAAGGGCTCTGGGGTGGGTTCCTCTCTCTTATTTTTTATTTTTATTTTTGAAGGGGTGGGTTGAGTACATGAAGGGGTAGAAATAAAAGCCCCCATTTCATATTACCTCGGTCCCATCAAAGTCCAAACCATCTCCATTGATTCGGGCTACTTGGCGCTGGCCTGTCAAACCAAGCCGATATGACACCACGGGTTCGGAACTCCTGTGTGTATATCACGGGCCGACCCTATGAGGACCAACCAAAATCAAACACCTGTCCAGCAACTGACCAAACAGAACATGCAACGGACGATGGGTTACGGCGTGAATTCACTCCGTCTTTTTTTTCTTTTTTCGAGGCTTTGTTTTTCATATCATCTAACATTTCATTTTTTTATATGTATTTCGCATAAAGAAGGCAGTGGTCAAATGTAATATTAGAATCAGATTTGATTCTACGCCGATCCCTATGGGCAGTGATCAAATCAACATAGAAAGAAGGAGAAGAGGATACTCCAAAGATTTTAAAATCCCCTATTTTTTTTGTTCTACTGTCTCTAAAGTTAATTACATTTAAAGTATATATGGTTTTTATGATGTTAATATTACATTTTTTACATCGAAATACTCATATTCTAATTTTTGTTACATTAAAAAATGTAATAGTATGAAATGTAACATTCATTCATGTATTGCATTTGTTTCAATGCAAATAGTAATTTATATTTGTTACATTTATTAATGTAACAGTCAGATACATATATTTGTTAAATGTATCACACAATAAAAAAGTGTTTGACATTTTTTATAAAATATAACTGACTATTGAAAAAAGAATATGTTTCTAAATTGT
The DNA here is from genome assembly GCA_030737845.1 of Acorus calamus. Lineage (NCBI taxonomy): Eukaryota > Viridiplantae > Streptophyta > Magnoliopsida > Acorales > Acoraceae > Acorus > Acorus calamus. Next base: position 30,742,790 of record CM060865.1, on the reverse strand, counting down.
TTAAATATTGCATTAAATGTAAAATATTTAGGTAAATGTAACTGTTTGTTACATTTAGGTAAATGTCATAATTTGTTACATTTATGTAAATGTAATTTTTTTTATGCAAATGTAACATATCGTTGTGAGATATTAAAATATTTAATAAATGTATTTGATGTAACTGTATACATGATTTTTTAATATTCAGTTAATAACATTCTTAAAAAAAAGTTAGTGTATAATAAGAATGTAAGTTTGAAAAAAAAATCTAGACCATTTGAAGGATTTTAACAAAAAGAATTTAGATAACTTTTGGTGTAATTTAGGTTCAATAAGGATTTCAAAATTCACAATTTTTGAAAAATCAACAAACCAACCAATAACGTGATGACATCTCAGGCTTGTGAGTGAGGCTTATATTTGAGGGCTGGGTATCACTACTGTTAAGTATTTGAATAGTTGCTTATTTCCAACTCGCTAGATGGCGTGAAGACGGCGTAAGAGACGGCGTGAACTGTGTTTACATTCCCTATTTTTTTATTAGTTAAGCACGTGAGCATCACGTGGACGTCTGGACAGATGTCATGCACGGGTTGGTGTTCACAGGGTCGGCCTGTGTCACCTCCACAGGAGTTCCGAACCCATGACACCACAAAAACCAAGCCAATAGTAACAAGTTAGGAAGAAAAATTGTGATCAATATTTTTCAAACGAAGGGCATATAAATTATTTAGAATGGGTGTTACAATTTATTTAATTATTATTACCGAAGTTTTTCTCCTCTGTCTCAAAGAAAAACAATGATTTTTTTTTAATCTACTTTTTGCACCAAAAAGCCACAGAGAGAGATTTGAATAATTTCATATACATTTCCCTATTTTAGAGAAGATAAGATTGAGTTTAAATTCAAAGCCAATTTTGATCCACAGAAGACAGATATTTTTAGGGCAGCTCTTACCCCACCGACCTGCTTGCTGTCCCCCCAACCAGAATTAATTAACAAAATTAATTTGTTTAGTTTTGTAATCCACTATCCCCACCTCCCCTCCCCACCAACCGAAACATTTAGAAAGACCATCCCCACCACATGAAATCATTGAGGTGAGGATAATCGATGTATGTGTTCTGGAAATTGTTCGACAACCCTGAAGTCGAATAGATGTACTGGTGGACGACAAAATGTCAGTCGACCTGGGGGGTCATGGGCGACAGGAGGCCCGTCGAACAAACCATTAGGCAGCTTATGTTATGGATCGGGTTCGACATGCCTACTGTCGAACATATGTACTGTAGGACGACAACAGGTCAGTCAATTTGAGGGATTTATGGTGACGGAAGACCCATCGAACGTTTACAGTGTAGTGATCTATGACTTTAACTGTGAACATTCAAAATGATTTAAACCATTTATACTAATTATGCTTACCAATTCATTCATTCAGTCAAACATGAATATTCAAAATGTTTTAAACCATTTACACTTTGTTAGTATTGGGATTTAGTCTCCATTTCAATAACAAAAAATATAAGCATTGATTGATACTTGTTCTAAAATCATCCGTGCCGATCGTGTCTTTGAATGTTCACAGTTAAAGTCATAGATCACTACACTGTAAACGTTCGACGGGTCTTCCGTCGCCATAAATCCCTCACGTCGACTAGCTTGTTGTCGTCCTCCAATACATATTTTCGACAGTAGGACTGTCGAACTCTATCCATAACATAATAGTTTGTTCGACGGGCCTCCCGTCGCCCATGACCCCTCAGGTCGACTGACCTTTTGTCGTCCGCCAGTACATCTATTCGACTTCAGGGTTGTCGAACAACTTTCAGAATATATACATCGATTATCCTCACCTCAGTGATTTCAGGTGGTGGGGATGGCCTTTCTAAATGTTTCGGTTGGTGGGGAAGGGAGGTGGGAATGGTGGATTACAAAACCAAAAAATTATTTTTGTTAATTTTTTTGGTCGGTGGGGACGACATTTAGGTTGGTGGGCCTAGACCTGCCCATATTTTTATCCGTACACAGGTTTCTGACTTTCTGGTGGTGGTGTAGCAGCGGGCCATTCGCGGTTTATGGTGCCGGTTTTAAATCTCATCGAGACCTTTAAAATAAGACTAATCGATGTAGGATAGATTATACAGATAAGACTATCAAAAGTGGTCCATCAAATAAATTCAAATCAATTGTCACGATCTCGAAATCGCACGAAATTTTACATGGTGAAATATATCGAGAAAATCTTTTGGATTAGTTGTTATACAACTAACAATTCTTATTTTTTAAAAATTCATTTATTTAGACATTTAAATTAGAAATTTTATTGTTTTTAGTAAGTTTTAGATTTGTGATATCTCAATCATAATAGATCAGAATTAATTTCTATCAATTCATATGATCATTTATGATCTTCTAAAATCTGAAAAATTAGTTTTCGGATTTTATTATTTTTAATAAATTTTTTATTTTATGTTATTAGTATAAATAACAGCTTTGTAATATAAGATTGACAGTTTTTATCAATAATATTTTGAATTTCCTCTGTTTTGGGATTTCTTCCTTGTGGATTCAAGGTGTTTATGAGATCTCAACGCTTGTTGTATATTTATTTTAATTTTTCACTGCGTTACTAATATTAAATTATTTTAAAATTAATCGTAAATAAATTGTCGTACGTTTGATTATTCAGTAGTTATTTTATTTATTCTAATTTGAAAAAAACACAACTTCACGTGCGCAACAATAAAGTCATTGAAAAGAAGACTTGTGTTATTGGATTTGGGTCCATCGGTCAACGCTTAATTGGGGCTAGGCCGACCAAGATGGAATAGCAAGAATGGAAGTGAATTGAACCACCATTGATGGCTCAACATTATATAATTCTATGCCGATCTTCGTATTATTCTACATAAATGCATTACGTATAATTTTTTCCAATGCAACGAATGAATGCATTCATATATAACGCGCGCGCGAGGGGGGGATCAGCTGCAGCCACCGGGAGCGAATCCAATGAGGCTCCTGGAGGTGTCGTAGACCACCTCGAACGTCGTCTGCTGCACGTTCCCCAGTATGCCGACGTCACTCGCGTCACTGTTCCCCGCAAACGCCAGGCACACCTGCGATGCGCTCCCCGCGTAGAGTATCCCCGTCACCACCACGTTCAGCACGGCACCCCCCCTAAACATCAGTGCCACATTCGGCACGGTCACCGTGTCGTATCCACTCAGGTCATAGCACGTGTCAAGTATGGACAGAGCCGGCGCCGTCGGATAAGCCGTCATCTCGTTCCGGAACGCCGTCCTCAGCGCCGAATATGCCGCCGGGGGGAGGCGCGTGATGACGGTGCCCGAGTCGATCAAGGTCCCCGCCACGGAGAACACCGAGGGAGGGATCGACAGCTGCGTCCCTTTGACGGAGATGGCGATAAGGTCGAGGTAGTAGAAGTTTGAGGCGTTGGGGTCCGTCAGCATCGGAGTGTACAGCACGTTCGGCGGTGACCGGGCCGACCGACCCAAGGTGAGGTGGCCCGGTTGGCTCGACGACGTTGATGGGAGACAGTAAGAGAAAACCCCGCCATACGTTTGAGCTGTCTGTGATATGAGAGAGATCTTCTCGCGGCCGAGACCCAGCAGGCCCGAGACCTCCCCGAACAGGCCGCGGTTCTTCTGGCCGCAGCCGAAGAGGAAACCGGGGAAGACGTCGGACGGGGTGAGGGTGATCGTGTCGCGGACGAAGAACCCGACGGAGTAGGAGTTGTCTCCGTAGGAGATGGCGTAGAGGCAGGTGGAGGTGGAGCAGCCGGGTGCTCTGCCGGTGGAGGAGCTGACGAGGGAGCAGTCCGGGCTGTTGCACGTGACGTTGGCGTACGAGGCAGACCCCGACGGGTCGAATATGGGGTCATTCTGTGAGTAGCAGTAGCTCGCGCAAGGCTGGCACTGGATCCATGTCAGGTCGCTCCCCGTGTCGAACACTAGGGACATGTCCCTCTTCGGCGTGCCGAAGCCGACCGTCACCACGTAGTTACCGGAACCCAGTGACCGGCCCGAGCGGGCAGGGAGGGATGCTGACCTGGAGTACTCCTCGTCGTCGATTTGCGATGTCGAGGGGGAGTTGATTGTGTTTTTGGATATGGAGGCGGAGATTGTCCGGCGGTGGAGGTAGTCGACGCGGGATTGGTCCTGTGCGAGGATATCGTTAGCGCTGGTGGCCTTCTCCGAATGCGAGCACGGCCCGTGGCGGTGGTAGACCTTTAACCCCGTCCGGTTTGTAGTTCCTGCATGAGTAAGAATTAATGACATATATTCGTTAATTAATTAGTTTGTATTTTCTGTTCATGATTGGTTTAGATCATCGTTATGTTATGATTTTATTTGCTGTTCAAAAGAACTTCAACGCGCAACATGACCCACTGTGTGTAACATGTGAATGATTGTTAATCCAAAATGTGGAGCCGAATTAATCATGCATGGATGAGAGGAATCTTAATTGGAACCCCACTAAATTAGATCAATCCAAACATGTGGAAAACAAATGAGAAGGTAGTGGTCCGAAAGAGCGTTCCCCCCCCCCCCAAAGAAAAAAGAAAAAAAACGAATAAATGATAGAAAACTAATATTGGATCGAGCAATCAAACATTAAGTGTACATCTGGACCTTTCTGTGTTTCATATATTTTTTCTAGTGGTTTTGCTTACTGTGAAGCAAGTTCCCAATCTAATTAACCACTACTATGACCTTGACTGCTCACCAGCAGTAGTCAAAGTGTTGGCATTGGCAAATAATCTTCTCCAAAATAATTAAGCCATGTTTCGAGTCCCATGTGAATGGGAAAGGCCACTCTCTGAAACCTGCGCAGTTCACTGAAGCATTTCATGCATTCCTAGCTGCGAACAGTTCAGTTGAGAAGAAGGTGATTACTCTGCTCATCCCCAGCCTCTTCTTCTCTGTTTTTTGAAAGTTTATTGTCTAAGCAGGTCTCTGAAATTGGGGAGCTTCTTCTTCTCTGTTATTGATGTCAAATGTCCTATGTAGGCATTTTCCTCCCATCCTGTTTTGAGGGAAGTCTTGACACTTTTTGTAAAATTTGTTCATAATTCATAATTTTGTAAAATTTGTTCATAATTCATAATTACCCAGAAGAAAAAACACACCAAAAACGCAAGCCGGCGCTCACACCGAATTAATCAAGAAGATAATTAATGGGCATGTGAATTCATGCAATGTAATTAAGGAAGAAGCAAAGGATAAAAGGAAATCAGTGCTCACCTTTGGAGTCATCAAAGCAGTCGGTTGAAGGCAGCAAAGAGCGGACGCTGAAGGTATGATGCGTGTCCTCCTCCCCCATTCCATTGACACTACACGTACTTAAGCATAACAAAGATGAGATGCAGAACACAACATGAAAAGCAAGAGACGGAAGAGAACGAGCCATCATGGAAGAAACGAATTGAACTTTGTTATGCATGCGCAAATATGAACGCGTTGAAGTAAATGGTGGGGAGAAAACAATTGAGTGGGAAGGACCCGTAGCCAATCCATCCCTCCCCGCATACATTTATAAAATCTATGGATTCCTAAAGTTAGGCCAGATGCACAAAAAAACAAGTAAACTCCACCACTATTGATAATTGAGTACACGTAATCTGCCAATCAAACAAAACCTGTTAAATTTTAAAATGAACTTTATTATTTATCTTATGATTATAAATTAAATCATAAATTAGGTTCCTTGATTAGTACTCTAATATATTTTGATTTTTCCAAGTAAGAATAACTCGTGAGCTAATTGTGGTTATATTAGGTCAAGTAGCCTTGGACTTGTATGAAAGAGAGAGTGAGAGTGATGAAAGATTGGACCACCCTCCAAACGGATCGCAATCAGAAATGGGGAAGACTTGGTCTCAAGTCTCAACATCATTTTGAGCTGGCTTGCACATATACATGCATGCATAGAGTTGAATCCAACGGTGGAGATATAGAAGTCTACCTTCATGGACGCCGGACAATGTGGTAGGGAAGGTCCACATGTTTTGGCAATACTCACTACAACAAAAGTGTTATATAGCGGCACTTCTTTTGTGGCAATAAAAAAAAGTGCCTTTATATGTTATGTATGGTGGCAATTTTATTAAATGTCACAAAAATAAAAAAAATAAAGACAAATTAATTGAATATAGCGGCTAAATTTCTTGATTCCACAAAAAAAAAATTAGCTAGCTAATTAAGGGTCTGTTTGGATGGACTCTAAACCCGCGTTGGCGTGTGTCCCATGCCCCCGGACCCCATCACACACAGAAACAATCCCCCCCCCCCCCTCGCATCAATAACCGACAAATGTTTTGTCGTTTATGTGTTTTTTCGCCCGTCTCGCTGATGCCACAAAACAACGATTCTTCCACCACCGGTTCAAATGAACCCTAGCTAAGACATTTTCCACACGAATTTGAATTTTTCCTTTCCTTTCTTTCTTCCAGGGTGTGTTGGCTTAATACACATTTCACTTAGCAGCAAGTTATTTCACTCCTGCAAAATGGGACAATTGCGTTTACCACATCTTTTAAACAATTTAACACCGGCCCATACGTGACAAAAAGATGAGATATGCCAAATATTGACCTGTCGGTAAACTAGAAGAAGAATGTGAATATTTTATTATGAAAAGAGATGGTCATGGTTGATATGATGCATGGTTGATATAATTTAACGCATCAATGATGCTCACTCTCTTGTCAACTCTTACCATTTTCGTATTGGAAGTTGTATATATACGGTGTAGAATAAATACATTTGGAAACCATGAACTATGTCTTGAATATACACATAGTCAATCTATAACTGTGATCGGAGCAGTCCACATTTGATGAATTCTATTTTTTATTTACCATCTTATTTATCACTATTTTGTCATATCAATTTCATATTATTACTATTTTGTCATATCAATTTCATATTATTTTATCAAGGGGAGAGATATTGTCACCACCTAAACTACTTTAGGCATCACCTCCTCAACTAACGAGAGGCATTGAAACACTTCTAAGGTATAATGATTAAGAGCACCACCTTCTATCTGTCACCCTTTTTCTCTTTCCGCGTTAGACACATGTATTGTCTATATATTTATATAGCCTAGACAACCAAGATGTCTAGGTTAACAGTATGAAAACCGTAGGTTCTAGTTTGGATTAGACACATCGAGTGCCTACGTCGTTAAAAGTTCTAGACAATAATCCTGTCTAGGTGAACAAAAAATCAATCAAAAGATTCTGGAATGGGTTAGATACACAGGTGTGAAAACATAGCGACGAAGATTGGAGAGCAGAATTTTCATTTTCCTCGTGAGGTATCGGAAAGGAGTTGGTATGGAATAATATCGAAAAAAACTCGTAACGAACCCAGCCGTGCCCGGTGCTTCCAAGAAGTATGGGGAAGACCTGAATCTGCGGCAGAAGCCTTAGACTGATTTTTGAGTGACACAATCTGTAATAGCTGTGACTTTTAATCAGGTCAGGCAACGCCTGACGGATCTTATAGGTGCCGTCGGGCACCTGGGCGATGGATCCACGAGGAGCCGTCGGTTTCTGGGTGACGGATCCTAGAGGAGCAGTCGGATATGTGAGCGATGGGCTCAATAAGAGCCGTCGATATGGGCAAATTTTGAATTCGAAAGTTGACCATTTTTTAAAAGAACATTAGCATTGATTGTGATTATTCAGGATTTAATTGAGTCGTATTTTTATCCCGATGTGCGTGCGAGGTTATTAAGTCTTTTCTCTCTCTCTCCTTGGCATTGAAACACCAAATCCTAAAATATTTTTCTCTTCTTTCGGCATAATTGGTTAGGAGCTCGGGAAGGGTTCAATCGACGAGTTCTTGTGAGTATTCCCTTTAGATTATGAAGAGATTCAGTGTTAGTGATTCATTTTAAGAGGTCCTTTGTTTAAAATTTCATTTTAAGGGTTTTTCAAACTAAAGAAATCTATCTTTCTTCTTGGTTTTTGAAAGTTTTGTATGATTTCGAATCCTAGTATTTTGTCAATATTATGATAATGATTTGTCTATGTTTTGTAAAGTTTTACAAGTTTTTGAATGATCTCGATGTATATATATGAAGTGTATGATTCCTAAGTTTGTTAGATAATTATCGTAACCTCAAGGGATTTAGTGACTTCGGATTTTTTGTTATAACAGTGATGTTTTAAGGTTTCTAAGATGATTTCTAAGTCTTTCATGTAAAAACAAATATGTTTACATAGTTATACCAAGTTTAGTTTTACTTGTCCAAGGTAGAAATCGAGTTTTTTCGATCGTTCGATCTTGTCTTAATCTTAAATCCATAGATCCGAATCAATGTTTATATATATTACGATATCGCTATGATATGATTATATCTTGGGACGGGTTACAAGTTTTCATGTGGAAATAAACAGATTTGGGTAGATACCATGATTAGGTCAATTGTTTCATGTTTTAAGATCTTTTAAACGAATGTTTCGGCCCTATATACATTGATCCAAATCAATGTCGTGTTTTCTTAATTTTTATAGATTTAAATGAAGACCCGTTTGATTATTATTCCTATGATAGATCTAGGGTTTTTGAAGAAGTTTCAATGAGTTTTGATTGTTGCTTCAATCGGATTTCGATGTATGAGATTTGATTTTAAATAAGTTTTCTCACTATTTTTATATCGTTTCAAAACGATTTGCGTCTTGTTTTCAATGATAAATGTTTAAAGATTTTTTATAAAAATAAATGGGGATTTTGTGTTTTGCCTCGGGACACCCCATGTGGGAGCCGTCGGGCATGTTTGGGATGGCTCCCAAAGGAGCCATCGGTCTGTTAAGGATGGCCCCCGTAAGAGCCGTCGGGTTTGCTTTGGACGGTCCCTATGGGAGCCGTCGGGAAGGTCTGTGATGGTCCCTATGGAAGCCGTCAGGTTCTGTGTCTTTAGATACCCTCGGATTCCATACTGTTTGTACGTATTGTGATTAGTTTGTATCATTTTCAGGTCGGGTTAGGTTGTCTTAGACCTACTGGAGTTATTTCGGATTTGTGGGTGGACTTAAGGTTAGTGGGTCTAATCTCTATGTAGCTTTTGAAAAACTACCTATATTTATTATATTCGCATCATTCCTATGTTATTAATACAATTGTTATCTTGAGTATGAATTACATGATCACGACATCATATTTGGAGACATTATTTTACGTATGAACTGTATATTGGATATCATGCTATTCTTGCATGTAAACATGTGAATTGTGGAGGTTATCTTGCATGCATATCATTCGTCTGCGTGACACCGTTTGCGTGACGTTGGTCTGCGTGACTCAGTCCAGTGAGACCGTGCCTGTGTGACACCCGTCTACGTGACGCCGTCTGCATGACGACCGGTCTGCGTGACCAAGCTCTAAATGGAGCACCTTTCGGTTGCGTGCCATACGGGCATGCGTGTCTTTTACATCATATGCATCATGTAGACAGTATGAGATTATGGATATTCCTCTAAAGAGATGCATTCCGTTTTATCACTATATTTGTGAAAACTATATTATTTTGGTTCAAATATTTGAAATTTATTCCAAAGGTATTATTATTATTATTATTATTATTGGTGGGACGCTAAGGTCCATTCACTGAGAGTGTGGTAGCTCACCCCTCTTTTTCCAACCTTTCAGAGTAGCCGTTGGCGATTGTCGTTCGTGGTGGACGTTGGCGTTTTAGTTCTCGTTTATTTCGTTGCATCGTAGGTGTTTGAATAAGCCTTCTTCTTGACATGTAGTGGACGTCCTTAGCTTTATCAGCAAAACCAGAGGATGTTTTATCTTTAGCAAATAAAATACTTGTGTGTAATCATTCACTTTAAGAATGAATTATTGAGATCATGTGGTTGGTTTATGTTTTAAACTTATGTGATTTGAATTACTATATTAAATTCCTTTATTGGGAGATTGTGGTTTACCTGACGCACCGTATCGCATGCCTTAATAGAGGATAATGGATACAGGGGCGTTACACAATCTTTGATGAGAAAGTTAAGAAGTCCCAGGGGAAAAATAGAGATGTCTCGTACGATCACACCTTCGTTCGGTTGGTTGCCTCGCTTCCTAACCGGAAACAATAGGCGACTACCCTATTAACTCAAAACGATTCTTTAGCCATCGCTTTCAATGGTTGTAATCATAACTCCCTGACAGCAAGTAGAAATCCAATGCATCACTACGCTCTGTCTAAGTTTATAAATTTACTAGACAATACTTTTGTCTATGGAAACAGAAAAATCAATCAAGGTTCAGGAATGGGTGTCGGTGTCGTCGTCGGGGAGGCCTCCGAACGGCCGCGTTTGTATTGGTCGGTGCTTTCGGAAAGGGTCCCGGCGGTGCGCGGGTGTGCGCGTGCGTGTGTGGGGTTTCTTCGGGGATTCGGATCGGATGCGTGCCCTGGCGGGCTCGGTCGGATCGTCTTCTCGGAAGGGTGAGGGGTGTCGTTCTGGTTGAGGCGCCCGATAGCGGCTCAAGAGTATTCAGGGGTTTGTGATCGCCACCTACTTTTTCTAGAAAGCAGGAAAAGGGGTGGGGTTGGATTTGATCGCCTACGTGGGGAGTTTATGGGGTCTCCGCTCTGAGACACTGATATACCGTACACAGAGGTGAAAAACAGATAATCCTATTCTACTTTCGTGGCTTGACTAAAGGAGTCTTGGGACATAGGGGGTGTAAGTGGGGTGTGTATATGGGGCGGCTAGTGGGTTTGAGCCGTCTGGTCAAGGGCGGCTACTAGGGTTTAGCCGTCCGGGGTCAGGTCTGGTTTGGGCAGGACTTTGGTAGGAAATGGGTTTGGTTTTGGACAGGGGGCTAAGCTAGGTTTAGCCCGGGTTTCTGGAGGGTGGGATGAGAGGGTATTTTATGTAGGGAAATGGGTGTTTCTCTCACAAAAGGGGCTCTCTCTCTCTCTCTCTCTCTCTCTCTCTTGGGATTTCTAGTGGGAAAAGGGAATGTGGATTGTGGGATGTTGGTGTTGAATGGTTGCTATGAATTGCTGATGTTGTATTTGGGCTTGGGACCTCCTCTATTGATAGTAAAAGAGAGGCAGGGAAATATGCCGGGGGTAATGGAGTGGGTTGGCTTCGATTAGACCCCTCATTAATTCTCTGGTTCTTCTGTCAGAGACCAGGTGAAGGGCGACTAGTGCTAACTAGCCGCCCAGGATGGGGCGGCTACTTCCTGGTAGCCGCCCCTATCATCACCTGCCAAACATCCCATCTCTGACAGGCGGTGGCTTAGGTCGGTTACTTGGTTTGATCCGGCCAAGAGAGGGCGGCTAAAGGTCATGACCCGCCGCAATGATCAGCATTTAATACTGCTTTATGTCCCATCCAGGGGACTGGTCCAAAGTCGGCCAGGGGGCGGTCAGTGGGGCGGCTAGTGTAAACTAGCCGCCTGGTATGGGGCGGCTAGTTAGGGCTAGCCGCCCCTTTCCAGGGACTTGGGGTTCTAGAGTTTTGGGTTTTTAGAGTTAGGGTTTCCGATTTAGGTTTTAGGTTTAGGTTTAGGTTAGGGTTAGGGTTTAGGGCTAGGTCAAGGCTAGGGTTAGGGTTTCCGGTTCAGGTTTAGGTCTAGGCTAGGGTTAGGGTTTCCGATTTAGGTTTAGGTCTAGGCTAGGGTTAGGGTTTCCGGTTCAGGTTTAGGTCTAGGCTAGGGTTAGGGTTTCCGGTTCGGGTTTAGGTTAGGCTAGGTTAGGGTTTCCGGTTTAGGTTTAGGTCTAGGCTAGGGTTAGGGTTTCCGGTTCAGGTTTAGGTCTAGGCTAGGGTTAGGGTTTCCGGTTTAGGTTTAGGTCTAGGCTAGGGTTAGGGTTTCCGGTTTAGGTTTAGGTCTAGGCTAGGGTTAGGGTTTCCGGTTCAGGTAGGTTAGGCTAGGTTAGGGTTTCCGGTTCGGGTTTAGGCTAGGCTAGGGTTAGGGTTTCCGGTTTAGGTTTAGGTCTAGGCTTTAGGGTTTCGGTTTAGGTTTAGGTTAGGCTAGGGTTAGGGTTTCGGTTTACTAGGCGGTTTAGGGTTTTCGGTTTACCGAACCTTTGGTTCTGTATTGGATGTCCAACTGTGGGATATTTCCGTGTGTTACTTGAAGTATTTCTGTCTCTCTGGACGGTCAAAATTGGGGTATCTACAATTGTCCCTCATCGGACGGAGTCTTTGTGCGGAGCAGGAAAGACTTCGACCGATGATAAGGAAAGAGACCTCTATTTTGGCCGGCCCGACGTTCAAGAAGTTATGCCAACACGAACAGTACTATTCGGGAAGTTGATTTAGACCGTCAGAGGCTAGGTCTTGACTTGGAATTTTTAACCGGAAGGATGATCCAGGTGGAAGGCGGGGAAAAGTAAAAATGGTGAGTGATCCAACCCGCGGTCGGGGTTCTTAGCTATCGTGCGCGGAGCAGCCCAGCGTCAGTTTCCTCGTGCCTACCGTTCCCATGCTTGGAAAAACTCAGCAAGGAGGGGATATCACCGACAGAAAGCAAGTAAAAGTTGATTTGGGTGAATTGGATCATCCGAATGATAAGAACTCTGGAAAAGAACCAGAACTGGAGAAATTCAAATTTTAGTGGTACTGAAAGTGCGGTGAAACTTCGGAAAAGTCGTGTTTGATCAAGTAATGTCTGGAAATAAACCAATACATGGCTGTTTGGTATGGAGAACCTTGAAATTTAGGGCTGAGAAGAGTTTGGAAAGGGGTGTTGAAGCAAAACAAAGAAACTGGGAGGGGCGGCTAGTGCTAACTAGCCGCCCGAGAGGGGGCGGCTTCTGGGTCCCTTATAACCGAAAAGGGACCCTCTCTCTCTCTCCATACGTTTTAAACGGTTACTCTCCCTCTTCTTCTTCTTCTCTTCGGTTTCAAACTCAAAAAAAAAACCCTGATTTCTTTGCCTTTTCTTCCTCCATTTCGACCTCAATCCTTCTCTCTTTCTCTTGACTTCGAAGCCCTAGGTTTGGGTTCTCCTTTTTCTTTTTCACACCGAGGAAGATGACGAGGTCGAAGGCGATTGTTTCGAGGGGAAAGCGACCACGGGTGGCTCGTGGAGAGCGTAGCCCGAGCTCTTCATCATCGGAGAGCGATAGGCTGGAGGTCGAGGCCGTGGGGGAGGCTATGGGTTCGACGGAGGTGCCGCCGGCGGACATCGGCGTGGGTGAGGTCAGGGATTTGCCTTCGGGGGCTATCCTGGAGGTAGGGGGAAGTATGATAGGCTATACACGCAAGAGAAGTCGTGGGGATCGACCGGTGCTGGCCGAGGAGGTGGTTCCGGGGGTTGGAGGATCGATTGAGGGTGCAACCGAGGGGGTAGGGGTTGAGGGAGTTAGCGAGGAGGTGAGGGCATCGTTGGATGCCCTCGTTGGGATGTTGGATAGGGAGGCCACAGAGGCTAGGGCTGAGGAGGAGGAGAGTAGGGCTATGGGGGCCTTTGCGGAGTTTATCTTCGGTGTGGGGAGGGTGGACGGGATAGGAGAGGCTAGGGATGAGGCCGGGGAGACCGAGGTTATGGGCACCGGGGCTGCAGAGGCCGGTGTTGGTGTTGGGGCTGAGGCCGAGGAGGCCGTGTTCGAGGAGGATGAGGAGGAGGATGACGACGGGATGGACGATCCCGACGAGGCCGAGGTGGACGCTCCTGGGTCCACACGGGCCGTGGTATGTTCCTAACCTTTTAGTCTTAGCCTTTTATTTTGGTGTATATGCATGTGTTTTGGTTGGTATGAACAGGTTGTATATGTGTGTTATACTCGTATGTGTGTTTTGAATAGGCATGCTTGTGTATGAGTTTAGTCACGGTGGGATGTGTAAGCATGCTGAGATGGGTTTGTTTTTATAGGGAGGGGGACAATTTCTATATATATATCTATGTTTGTTATATGCATATAAAGGAGAGAGAAGTGATATAGCTAATATGCTTGCATGCGATACTTTTCCATGTGTATATGATTTCGTACATGTTTGATCGTGGTAGGGCATGAGGGAGTGTATGCATGCATTTCATGGGTTCGAGTGCTTTCTATATTTTTTAGGCGTGTTTAGGGAAAGTACATAAGCATGATAGGCCGTGCCGTGAGAAAGAGTGTGAGTGGTGACCACGGTGGGATGATATATTTTTTGTTTGCATGCGTGGTCATATGTAGTTTCTTATTTTCATGCTTCAGTCTTTTATTTTAGTATATGGAAGTTTTACTTCGCTAAGCATGGTTTAAAAGGAATTCATAGATTTTGGTTTCTCACCTCTTGACTTTCTTAACTAACCCATCTCTTCTTCATTTGTTTGTAGCGGTCGAATCGTATCGGGCTTTATGGCACCGGATGAAGAGGTGGTATGAAGCCTTGGGGCAGGAGGAGAGGAGCTTAGTGGATGGGGCGGACTTCCGCTCCTTTTTGATCGAGCTGTTCCACGTCCATCGCCCATATGTGGAGGCATTGGCGGAGAGATGGGACCCAGAGAGTTGTACATTCATCCTCCCTACCGGCGCTGTCATGTTGACGCTCGAGGACGTCCATCGGATCACTGGCCTTCCGGTCTTGGGGGAGGCAGTGATTGCGGCCACCCTTGCGGACTACCGGGGGCTTTTCCGAGAGCTGATCGGGGAATGAGAGTTCGTGGAGCGGGAGCGGACGCTGAACCGGATCCCTCTGGGGAGGCTTTTGGGGCAGTATGGCCTCGGTTCCTTTACAGAGCGTCAGAAGGGCGAAGCTGCAACTAGCTTCGAGAGGAGGCGGGTGATGATCGAGGCGAGAGAGGCGGCCGCGTGCCCACAGAGGGCACGGAGGGAGTTGAGGGCGTTCTTTCTTTACTTCTTCAGCCGGGTCCTCTTCTCGACGGCCTCCGATAAGGTTTCTTCTCATTCTCTCCTGCTGATGAGGGACCTGGAGGGTATGGGGCGTTATGCTTGGGGAGCGGCGATGCTTGCCCATCTATTTGCGGAGCTCTCGAAGAAGGTCAAGAGGGCCGGGGGAAAGAACCTTGGCGGCTTTGCGCCATTTCTTCAGGTATGTGTTAGTGAGTGGTAAATGTCTTTTCCTTCGGCTTAGCCCACTTTGATCGTGACAATTTCCCTCTTGCTTTGCTAGATCTTCGGGTACGAGCATTTTGCCATCGATCGCCCGACTTTAGCTCCGTTTGATCATGCCCTCCCTTGGGCTATGAGATGGGAACCCCGGGGATCTTCCCGCTTGCACTGCCTTGCCCACTTCCGAGAGGCCTTCCGCGTCTTGTCGGAGGAAGAGGTATAAGTTTTTCTTTGAACTTTCTTGGCTTGTATTTGGTTTTCTTTTGACTAAGCGTTCTTCCTATCTTTCGATGCTTTTTTAGATGACGTGGAGGCCTTACTCGGGAGAGGTTCCCGAGGGTCTGGCTCGAGACGTCTGGTTGATTTACTTTAATGAGGTCGTGTTCCATGCGATCAGCCGGGTCGTCCGCCAGCTTAGGTATCATCAGTGGGTGCCCGATCCTCTGCCGCGTTGCCCCTCGATTCCGGTCGCTGGGATTCCTCGGGACACCAACCTCCTGAGGAATTACGCTACGTATGTGGCGGGATGGATGGGCCGAGGCGTCTTGGTGAAGCGTCGTCCTGAGGTGACTTCGATGGAGGTATCCTCGGGACGATGGAGGAGGAGATTCCGGATGCCTACGTAAGTTTGGAAACCCTCCTTCTCTTCCTCGTTCTCCTTTGCTTGAATATTTTCTAAATGGTATTTGCTTTTGTAGGTTGAGTTGAATGAAATGGAGAAGAGGCTCAAGACCGCCAATAAGCACCTCCAAGCACGGGCCAGGCAGATAGAGGCGTTGCGGGTACAAAGAGGACGCTTGCAGGACCAGGTCCGAGTCCTCGAGGATCAGGTGGATGCTCTGTCGAGAGCGAGGGCTGATGGCGCTTCTTCTTCTTCCGCCCCTCCTCCTTCCATGGTTTCCGAGCGAGAGCTCAAGCTGACGAGGGAGTTAGATGCGGCCCGGAGTGAATTGACAGCCACACGGATGGAGCTGGGCCAGGCGAGGGGTAGGGCTTCTCGGGCTGAGGAGGAGACGGACCGGCTGAGGTCTATGATAGCTTCGAGAGAGGAGGGTTTCATTACCCTAGGCCGTGAGAGGGACTCCCTCCAGATGAGGGTGTCGGAGTTGGAGTCTTCAGCGGGCGTCCCTGGAGGTTTGATGGGGGACTTGGTTCGTTCGCTCCAGGCAGCCGGGGATAGGGATCGAGAGGCGCTCAGGGCATCAGAGGTAAGGGCGCGAGAGTTGGAGGAGAGGTTGAGGGCCGCCGAGGATCGGGCTAGAGGGACAGAGAGTCGCCTCCGACAGAGGTTGGAGAGGAGGGATAGAGATATGTAGCAAGTTCGTCTTTGGGAGGCAACTATGAGGGGGAAATTGGTTGGAGGGGGCTTTATGACTGAGGCGGACCTCGACATTCTTCCGCTTGAGCCTGACCATTCTCTCTTGATTTTCCTGGCTACCGGGGCCACCTTCAGCCGTGCTTCTCGTCCTTCGGAGTCTCGGAGTCGTGAGATATATGCGAGGGCTGCGTCCTCGGTTCGAGAGACTCCTGCCGCTCCCTTCTCAGCCAAGCCAGGATGTTCCTCCTACTCAGCCTCCAGCAGATGACGATGCGTCGAGGTATAGCTTCTTTGTGTCTTGGTTTTAGGTAGAAAAATGGTGTATATGCAAGGAATTCATGCTTTCTTCTTTTCTTTTTGACTCAGGTGATTATTTTGGTGAAGTATAGCTCAAGACCTTGGAGTTTTGAAGATCGGTGGAAAAGATTCTTTTTTATGCACTCTTAGCTTTAGAAAAACAATCTATGTTTATATTTTTGGTGGGATAATTTAATTTCTCGTTTGTATGCATGATTTAGAGTAGTTTAGCATGGATTATGGATACGTATGTGCGTGTAGGTGAATCTTGGTTTTTATAGGTTTGATTCATGGATGGATGTAGGGTTTTGATATATAATTGTTTTAGCATGGTATTTATATATGTTTCGTGTATGAATATGTGTATGAAATGTGTACATGCAGGTTTTGGAAAGAATTAATCTTTATAGGTAAAGAAGTGTTGAAGAGTTGATTGTATATGGGCTGACATAGCTGAAATGGATGCAGGCAAGGGGTGGCTCGTGTAAACTAGCCACCCAGTGAGGGGCGGCTAGTTAGGTTTAGCCGCCCCCTGCCTGGGGCATCCTCACCTGAAACAAGGGGCAGGGGCGGCTAGTGTAAACTAGCCGCCCAGTGAGGGGCGGCTAGTCGAGTTTAGCCGCCCCCTGCCTGGGGCAATTTGGTTCTGTTGCTCCTATCTGCTGCTGCCGCTGAAAGTCTTTGTGACCGTTCAACCTTCGGGGCCTATAGAAAACATTCCTTCCATGGACCAAGTGTTAAATCTGTCCGGATTGTACCCCTGCACTGACTTTCGAGCTCTATCTTGCTTGAATTGTCAAGGGCTACAATCCATCTTAAGGTGAAATGGAAAAGATAATGCGAGAAAGTAAAGTGCGGGAGACCATGCTTTAGTATGCAAGGAAGGGATTCCAAGTGCGTGAGAAAAACTCTTAAGTGTGTGTAAAAGGTGGGACAATTTCTTCTCAGGCATGTGCGGTAAGGGCACGAAATGAGTGGGGACAATTTTAATATTTTGGTACGGGGGGTCAACTTTAATATTCCGAGAAAATCGAACGCCAAGGTGTTTTGGAAAAGAAAAATGCAAGCTTATGCGTAAGTGTAGTTGGCGTAAGGGGGCATTTTAGTTCTTCAATGGTTTCTTACGTGAGAGGGTAACGTTCTTGACTTTCTGAAGTAAAAGATGCTATCAAGTCCCTGTGGAGGAGCCCTTGCGGTCACTCATGTCCAAATCAGGATTGTATTTGAACGGTATAAGCCTTGGGTGTCGATTTTTCTAGGTTCATGGTTTTCAAATGCTTAATCGTATTATTCTAAACATGCTGAGAAATCCATGAGTGTACCAAGAGTCGAGTCAAATAAGCTTCTCTTGGATAGGCAAGTTTCTAAGTGAATTCATGTGAGTGTGTGTAGTTGTAAATCTGGACATGATCTACCTTTGGTCGAAATTTCACATTTCCCGGCAGACGTAGTTCAATTTAGAATCCCATTGCGAAAATACAAAAAGGGGGGGGGAGGGGGTAAGAGTAATATCTTCCTTTCGGGCAATATTTTAGAATTGTCCCAGTCTAGCACATGTCTTACTTTCTAGGTCCCTCTGGCTTTCTTCTTTTTATCACTTCTTTATTTTGGATGGAAAGTACAGTCCGTTGTTTGGACCTGTACTGGTATAGCCGTTGTCTAGCGTATACCGTGCGTAAAGGCGTGAAAGCCTGCTAAAATAGAGAGTTTAACCCGTTCACTTGGGTGTTATTTTTCTTTTGTTGGCCTCTCATTGCCTGATTTTTTTTTATTTGATTTGAGGGGGGCTCTTCTGTTTTTCACCCCGATTCTTTTCATGTTTCCCCTCTAGAAGTGTTTGCATAGTGCCAGAGCCAGTTTTGGGACATATGTGAGGTCTAGGTAACTCCTCATTTTGACCTAGGGTTAATACGAGTGGGGTGGAAATAAGGGATGTTTTACTTTGGGGGTTTTAAATTATCCCAGTCTACGGGGTAGGCAATTTCTCTTCTTTCAGGTGAATCTAGTCCAGTTATACGTGTGTGAAGGAAACAGCATGATTTGGCAGAGATGTGTTCAAATAGATACGAGTTTATCTTTGAGAGTCTTATAATTCTATCGTCAAGTACTAAACGCTGGAAATCGCAGGAAGGAAAAATAATAGTTCTTAAGTATTGAAAGCAATTCATGCATGGAATTTCTTTAGATAAAGTGCGTTCCACGAACATGGAACCCCGACTCCTTCGGCATCTACAAGGCAGTAGGCATTCCCGGAATAGGCATGGGTGATCACATAGGGTCCCTCCCATGTGGGTTGTAACTTCCCTCTTGGGTGAGACTGTCTTGATG
Organism: Acorus calamus; assembly: GCA_030737845.1. Lineage (NCBI taxonomy): Eukaryota > Viridiplantae > Streptophyta > Magnoliopsida > Acorales > Acoraceae > Acorus > Acorus calamus. The sequence continues at coordinate 30,723,813 of CM060865.1, read as the reverse complement.
GCATGATTTTCTTGAGTACTAACTCTCCGATTTCAAATTTTCTTTTTATTACCTTCTTTTCAAATGCCCTTGCCACCCTTCTTTGGTAGGCCTGGGCATGGTCTGCCGCTCTTAATCTAGTAGTTCGAGGCGTAGTAAGAGTGCCTCTCTCCTTTCCTCAATTTGGAGGTCTTCTTCTAGTACTATTCTTAAGGATGGGACAAGGATTTCGTAGGGTACTACTGCTTCGGCTCCAAACGTGAGTGAATAGGGGGTTTGACCGGTGGGTGTCCTAATGGAGGTTCGGTATGCCCAGAGGGCGTCTATCAATTTATCAGGCCAATCGGTAGCCTTATGGGTTTCTACCGTTTTCTTTATAATTTTGAGCAATGTTTTGTTGGTGGCCTCTGCCTGTCCGTTCCCCTGTGGATAATATGGCGTGGAATGATGAAGTTCTATATGATGTTTATTGCATAGGTCTTGAAATTCTTGGGAGATGAACTGGGGACCATTGTCAGTTATAATCGCTTTGGGGGTACCGAACCGTGCAAGGATGTGGGTGCGGACAAAACGAGCCAGGGTAGAGCTTTTAATTACTACATAGGACTCGACTTCAGCCCATTTGGTAAAGTATTCTGTGGCGGTGAGGATGAAGGCTTTTTGGGTGGTGTTTTCTATAGTGTCCCGAAATGGTCCTATCACATCTAATGCCCACATAGAGAAGGGCCAAGGTGAAGTCATGGGATGTAAAGACGATGCTGGTGCGTGTATCTTGTTGGCATGGGTTTGACATTGGATGCAACGTTTAACGTACTTGTTGCAGTCCCCTTCAAGTGTGGGCCAATAGTAGCTCATTCTTAGTACCTTTTTCGCTAGCATCTGGGCGTTGACGTGTCCTCCGCATACTTCGGAGTGAGCTTCTTCTACAATGGTATATGCTTCTTCGTCGTCCAAACACCTAAGTAGTTCCCCATTGAAGGAGGCTCGGAAGAGTATCCCCCCTCGGAGGCAGTATTTGACTGCCACCCTTTTGACTATTTTTTTGTCGTTGCTAGTAGCGTAGCTTGGGAATGAACCGTTTTAAGGTAATTTTTTATGTCAAAGTACCAGAGATTTCCGTCGTTGATATCCCCAAGTTCAAGGGTTAAGACTTCCGTGGTACTAGCATTTTTGTTGGTTTGGTTCCTTTTAAGGGGATCTCGAGTTTTATAGTCACAGAGTTCAGTGGCAAGTGCTTCCAGTCTTTGGATAGTGACTGTTTCAGATGTTCTAGACAAGGGGAAGGTGAGTGATGATGCTAAAGAGGCTAGAGAATCTGCAAGAATACTGCCGGTCCGGGGTATGAAAATGTGAGTAACCTCACGGAATTGTTTTAGCAGGACTATGGCTAGTTCTCTGTACTGTTTTAGTTTTGGGTCTCTAGTCTGATATTTTTTAAGAGTTTGGCGGATTACTAAGAGGGAGTCCCCAATGATGTCTAAATTTTTAACTCCTAGGGCTAGGGCTGACTTCAAACCGGCTATCAAGGCCTCGTATTCGGCGATATTGTTGGTGGCTTTAAACGTAAGCTGAAACGCTCGTGGGATAATGACGCCTTCGGGGGAGATAAGCGCTATTCCTATTTCCTTTCCCTTTTGGTTGACCGCTCCGTCGAAGTATAGCATCCACGTTTCTCTATTCTTTTCTTCAATAAGCGCAAATATTCACTGGTTCGTAATCAGGGAGGGGTAGTTGAGCGAGATGGTCAGCAATGCCTTGCCCTTTGATGGATTTTTGAGTGGCGTACGTGACATCAAACTCGTTTAACTGTACTTGCCATCGGGCTAAGCGTCCACTTAATACGGCTTTCTCGAATAGGAACCTTACTGGGTCCATTTTGGCAAAGTAATTGACTTTGTGGGCAAGAAAGTAATGTCGCAATTTTTGGGAAGCCCATACTAATGCTAGACAAGTCTTTTCTGTAGGAGGATAGGCTCTTTCGTATTCAATCAGGGTTTTACTCAGGTAGTAAATGGCATTTTGCTTTCTTCCCATGTCGTCATGTTGTGCAAGCACGGCACCAATGGCTTCCTTAGTGGCAGCTATATAGAGGAGCAGGGGTCGTCCGGGCACTGGAGCCGAAAGGACTGGGGGATTAAGAAGATACTGTTTTAAATTATCAAAGGCCTTCTGGTATTCACTATCCCAATTAAACCTAACTCCCCCTTTCAATAGTTCGTAAAAGGGGCGACATCTTTCAGCGTGTTGTGAAATAAATCTCCTAATAAATTGCAACCTTCCTACGAGCCCCCTCAATTCTTTTAGGTTCTTAGGTGGGGGCATTTGGGCGATGGCTCTTGCCTTGGTCGGATTTATTTCTATTCCCCGCTTACTTACCATGAATCCTAAAAGTTTCCCAGAGGAGACCCCAAAGCGACATTTCTTTAGATTCATTTTAAGCGAATACTCCCTGCATCTTTGTAGTACTTACCTGAGTATGTCTGCGTGTCCTATTCGAGTCCTAGATTTAACTAAGATGTCATCCACATATACTTCTACTACTTTGTGCATCATATCATGGAATATTGAGGTCATAGCCCTTTGATATGTTGCACCTGCATTTTTGAGCCCGAAAGGCATCACCATGTAGCAGTAAGTTCCCCAGGGTGTGGTAAAGGAAGTCTTTTCTTGGTCTTTTTCTGCCAGCCGGATCTGGTTGTATCCAGAAAAGCCATCCATGAACGAGAGCATCTCATACCCTGCCGTGTTGTCGACAAGGAGGTCAATATGTGGGAGTGGGAAGTCATCTTTTGGGCACGCTCGATTGAGGTCCCTGAAGTCGATGCATATCCGGATCTTCCCATCCTTCTTGGACACTGGAACGATATTTGCTACCCACTTAGGATATAAGACTACCCGGATGAATTTAGCCTGGTGGAGTTTGTCTACCTCATCTTTGATTTTTAAGGGTACCTCGGGATGAAGGCGTCTCAGTTTTTGTTTTACTGGTTTTGCGTTTGGTTCTAAAATTAACTGATGTTCGACTAACGAGGTAGTCCAGGCATGTCCTTGTAAGACCATACAAAGACGTCTTTATACTCATGTAATATTTTAACCAGGCCCTCTCTCTCATCGTGATTTAGTCCTGCGCTAACCGAAATGATTTTGGGGTCAGCTCTTGTCCCTAGGTTTAGCTCCTCTATCTTCTCGTCTGCTTCTTCTGTCTTTTCATCGAACCTTTGAAGGCTCTGCTTGAATTCTTTAGATAGGTCCTCTTTTTCTTCATCGTCCTCTTCACAGATTTCGAAGACCCCTAGACCATCATCTAGGTTCTCTATGTTATCTAGGTCTGGTTCTTCTATAACTGCTATTGATTCAAATTTTTCTAAACCTACTATGGCCCTACTATACCCTTCTAAGTTGCTGATGATCTGGTCAGGTATTTGACTTCTAGTAGGTTTGACTGTTTTGGACGAGGCATTAGGGTTGGGATTTTCAGCTTGACTGGCTAGACGATGTAGTTTATTCAGGAGATCAGAGTCATCGCTAAAGGGGTGCCATGCCGGGGTGAAGTCATCATTGTCGAACAGGGATCCAAGGGTTTTGGTTTCCATTTTTTGTTTTTTTTTTTGTTTTTTTGTTTTTCTTGTTTTTTTTTTGTTTTTTTTTGTTGTTTTTTTTTAACAGAAAAGACACTTATTATTTACAAACTACTGGATTGGTGGAAGTGTTTCAACCGACTTTCCTCCAGCAGCTGGCGCTCCTTTGTTGTGATGCTTGAGCACTGCGAGAAAAGGAGGCTGGGTCAGCTAGAGTTTTATCGTCTGGTGGTGAGTGTGTGTGCAGGTGTTTATCAGGGTGTGGGAATAGCCATTCTAGGGAGCCAGAGAGATAGTCTGGCTCTCTTTCCTGGATAGGGTCCAGGGGGTAGGAGTATATGATCTCTTTGGCGGGCTCTATGATTATTCCTTTTATGAAATGTTCGTATAACCTTCAATCGCATTTTTTCTTTTGTTTAGGGTGATGCTTGGATGAGCCGATGCCCCTTTTATCCAGCCATGCTGGGAGTTCGATGGGATCCAAAATCCCATTTTGTTGTCCCAAGGTTCCCCCGGGGAAGATAACCCATGGCCTCCATTATGTGCCAACCAGGGTTCTTAAGTCTAGGGTGGCTTATCTCTGTGGCAACGGAGAGAGTGTTCCGGGGATTTAGCCAATTGGCTGGGAAATCTAAGATGTGGATGGTGGCCTCTGTGGGTTTTGAGCTACCGGTTTTTACAGCGATGGTTTTATTATCAGCGAACCTTGATTTAGGTCCCTTGATCGCATCCCCTTGTATTTTGATTATCCGACCTCCCAAGGGGAATTTCAAGCATTGGTGTAGGGGAGAGGAGACCCCTTTTATGGATGCTAGCCATTTGCGTCCTATGATCATATTATAATCTGAATCCATTTCTAGGACGTAAGCTTTAGTGCTAGTTTCTAGCGGACCTACTTTTAATCAGAAGTCTTTAAAGCCTAGAACCGGACGAGCCGTTTTGTCATAGGCTAATATACGGGTGTCTGTTTCGAAGAGTGTGGTTATGCATCCGTCAATGTGCTCGAAGGTTGTAGCGACATGAGGTTTACCCCTGCTCCGGTGTCAATTAGAACTTTATCCACCGAGTACCCTTCGAGGTTAATTGTTATACATAGGGTGGAGGTGCTAATGGCCTCATCATGGACCTCTTCTTTAGGTCTAAAGGTTATGATGGGTCCTAGTCCTGCGGTGGCTAGAGCTATTGGTACGCCTAGGGTAGAGATTTGTGGGTCAACTTGGATTCTCTCCAGGAATATTCTTAGAGCTTGCTGGTGGTGTTCTGAGGTTTCGATTAGCTCTAAAATGGAAATCTTTGCAGGCATTTTTCAAAGTTGGTCGATCGTATCTCCGGTGCGGGGTTCCTCGATTTCTGTTTCAGGCAGGGGGTGTCTATAAGAGGGGACAGCGTTGAAAATTCTGCCTGCCCTAGTGGTATGGTGGTGCAGAGCGTCAATGGTGGTTCGGGGGTTTTGTTTTGATAGGTATAGGCCTTCGTTAATTAGTGAAGGGGATAACGGTTGGAGCTTTTTAGGGAGGGAGAGCTTTGTGTGTCTAGGGAGAATGGGGGAGGGGACTGGTAGGATGGGGGAAGAGGCTGGTAAGATTAAGCCACCTGGGATGATTTTGGGTGATTCTTCATGGTCAGCGGCTTTTATGGTGTAGACGCTTCCATAGCTTAGGCTCTCTAGTTCTTCCAAGGAAGCCCTTGTGGTTGGCCTTGGGTCTTGAGTTGTGGCTTTTACAGGGCTGGGGGTCTCTGGGGCTAGCTTGACTTCTAGGGCTTTTGTAGCTAGGTTGTTTTTGAGTCCCCTGATGGTGGCCCAGTCTAAGCGCCTCTCTTCATCAAGGTTGTAGACAATGTCTCGAAACGAGGAGCATTGTTCGATGGTGTGGCCGTGATGTCGATGATACTGACAAAAATGGGTGGGGTCCGCGCCGATAGGTGAAGGTCTAGCCATGGGTAAGGAAATGCCATTGACCTTTAATAAGGCTCTGAATATGTTCCCTAGGGTTTCTAGAAGGGGAGGATAGCTATCTCTTCTGCTTGACCATCTTGGGCCGTAGAAAGAGGAAGGTGTAGCCTTATCACGGGGGGTGCGCGCGGGTTCTCCAGGGGTCATGCCTTGTGTTCTTGGGGGGATAGGATAGAAGGGTCTCCTGTTTTGGTCCTGGTTTTGGATTGAGGGGGCCTGAATTGGGGAATCATGGGTTGCGGGGTTTTGATGTATCGGCACGGGGACGGGTACTGATCGAGTATTGAAGTTTTGGTTGATTGGCCGAGGCGGCGCATATCCGGATGAACCGGACGTGTACTGTCTCAGAGCCGTTCCTCGATCAGGAACTCGTGCTCCGTTCGGGTAGAGTGTCGATACTTGTGTGATAATCCCCTCTACCGTGGGGGTTTGTGCCTTACGAGGCGGTTGTCCAACCCTATGGCTGATAGGTGGGAACTGGGTTTGGACTACTGGGGCTGCACAACGAGAAATCCTGTTGTGGCGGTCAATTAGAAGCTGATACGTAGTACAGTCTCCGTACAAAAGGCTCGTACGAAGTTCCGGACTCAGGCTCTGTAACATCATGTCAATTTATTGACATTCTGTGAGTTGCAGGTCGGTTCGGTGGACAAGTGTGCGCCACCGAGACACGTATTGCTCAAATTCCTCCCTAGGCCTCATTCTCTCTACGGTTAAATCCAAAATAGAGGGGTTTCTAATCCTCTGATAACCGCAGCGGCCTAAGAACTTCTCGCTTACAGCCGAGAAATTCGACAAGTGATCTACAGGGAGGGTGGAGAACCATTGTAGTGCTTCTCCTTCCAATGATTTCTGGAAGAGGAAGACTAGCAGAGGTTGATTATCTAGAAACGGGCGTGCGTCTAGATAAAAGGCAGTTAAATGAATGTTTGGGTCTCCACGACCGTTATACCAGCGGAATTTGGGGATTTTGAATCCCTCTGGTAGGTGGACTGACGGGATTTGTCTCAGGTTATGTAGAGACATCTGTTTGGGGGCTGAGGGACCAGTCTCGGAGAGGATTCTCCGGATGGTTTCATCCAGCGTTTCTCCCCTGGGAGGGCTGCCTAGCGGTCCCGGGTTTGGGGTGGCCTGGTAAGGGCCTGGGGTGGAAACGGTTGGGATTATTGGATTCGCGGGGGAAAGGGAGGTGAACGAAAAGACGCTCGGGTTGACCGAGTGACTGGGTGTAAATGGGGTCTTGGGAATGGCCTTAGGGATTTCGACAGGGGCCTCCTGTCTTAGGGTTTTGAAATGGCGGTAGTCGGCGAGGTCATGAAACATGTCCTCTACGGATTGGTATCCTAGACTGGCCATCTTTTTCTCCAGATGGGTCAGGAATTGCATTGCCTGACCCTCTTGGTGGATTCTTTCCTCTAGTATCTCCTCCTCTACGCGTTCCATGATGCGTGTGAAATGTTTTAAGGGAACGAATGCAGATATAAAGCAGTTAATAAAGCGGTAAAGGATTGTGCAGCGGTGTGCGGCTTACAAAGCAGTAAAGGATTGCGCAGCGGTGTGCGGTTTACAAAGCAGTAAATGATGCTGTGAAGTGAATTAGAGGAGGAACTGATTCGAGGGGTGGGAAACTCTAACCTTCCTAGAGGGTTGATAGCATTCTAGTCAAGCTTGTAAAAGGGGGCAGAAGAGGATTACCTTTTGTTGTTTTTCACGAGGGAGGTCCCACCGTGATCGCCAGATTTGTCGGTGTCGTCATCGGGGAGGCCTCCGAACGGCCACGTTTGCGTTGGTCGGTGCTTTCGGAAAGGGTCCTGGCGGTGTGCGGGTGTGCGCGTGCGTGTGTGGGGTTTCTTCGGGGATTCGGATCGGATGCGTGCCCTGGCGGGCTCGGTCGGATCGTCTTCTCGGAAGGGTGAGGGGTGTCGTTCCTGGTTGAGGCGCCCGATAGCGGCTCAAGAGGATTCAGGGGTTTGTGATCGCCACCTGCTTTTTCTAAAAAGCAGGAAAAGGGGTGGGGTTGGATTTGATCGCCTACGTGGGGAGTTTGTGGGGTCTCCACTCTGAGACACGGATATACCGTACACAGAGGTGAAAAACAGATAATCCTATTCTGCTTCCGTGGCTTGACTAAAGGAGTCTTGGGACATAGGGGGTGTAAGTGGAGTGTGTATATGGGGCGGCTAGTGGGTTTGAGCCGTCTGGTCAGGGGCGGCTACTAGGGTTTAGCCGTCCGGGGCCTGGTCTGGTTTGGGCAGGACTTTGGTAGGAAATGGGTTTGGTTTTGGACAGGGGCTAAGCTAGGTTTAGCCCGGGTTTCTAGAGGGTGGGATGAGAGGGTATTTTATGTAGGGAAATGGGTGTTTCTCTCACAAAAGGGGCTCTCTCTCTCTCTCTCTCTTGGGATTTCTAGTGGGAAAAGGGAATGTGGATTGTGGGATGTTGGTGTTGAATGGTTGCTATGAATTGGTGATTTGTATTTGGGCTTAGGACCTCCTCTATTGATAGTAAAAGAGAGGCAGGGAAATATGCCGGGGGTAATGGAGTGGGTTGGCTTCGATTAGACCCCTCATTAATTCTCTGGTTCTTCTGTCAGAGACCAGGTGAAGGGCGGCTAGTGCTAACTAGCCGCCCAGGATGGGGCGGCTACTTCCTGGTAGCCGCCCCTATCATCACTTGCCAAACGTCCCATCTCTGACAGGCGGTGGCTTAGGTCGGTTACTTGGTTTGATCCGGCCAAGAGAGGGCGGCTAAAGGTCATGACCCGCCGCAATGATCAGCATTTAATACTGCTTTATGTCCCATCTAGGGGACTGGTCCAAAGTCGGCCAGGGGGCGGTCAGTGGGGCGGCTAGTGTAAACTAGCCGCCTGGTATGGGGCGGCTAGTTAGGGCTAGCCGCCCCTTTCCAGGGACTTGGGGTTCTAGGGTTTTGGGTTTTTAGAGTTAGGGTTTCCGATTTAGGTTTTAGGTTTAGGTTTAGGTTAGGGTTAGGGTTTAGGGCTAGGTCAAGGCTAGGGTTAGAGTTTCCGGTTCAGGTTTAGGTCTAGGCTAGGGTTAGGGTTTCCGATTTAGGTTTAGGTCTAGGCTAGGGTTAGGGTTTCCGGTTTAGGTTTAGGTCTAGGCTAGGGTTAGGGTTTCCGGTTCAGGTTTAGGTCTAGGCTAGGGTTAGGGTTTCCGGTTCGGGTTTAGGTCTAGGCTAGGGTTAGGGTTTCCGGTTTAGGTTTAGGTCTAGGCTAGGGTTAGGGTTTCCGGTTTAGGTTTAGGTCTAGGCTAGGGTTAGGGTTTCCGGTTTAGGTTTAGGTCTAGGCTAGGTTTAGGGTTTTCGGTTTACCGAACCTTTGGTTCTCTATTGGATGTCCAACTGTGGGATATTTCCGTGTGTTACTTGAAGTATTTCTGTCTCTCTGGACGGTCAAAATTGGGGTATCTACAATGGGTTAGACATAGGCAGTGTCTAAATTTTTAAATTCCCTAGGCAATAATTCTGTCTATGAAAACGGAAAAATCAATTCATACATTTTGGAATAGTCTAGACACGTGCATTGTCTAAGATTTTAAAAACTCTAGACATTCTTTGTGTCTATGAAAACAGAAAAATAATTAAGCGTTTTTGGAATGGGTTAGACATATGTAGTGTTTATGTTTTTAAATATTTTAGACAATATTTATGTCTATGAAAATAAACAAATTAATCCATAAGTTCTGGAATGAATTAGACACATGAAATATCTAAGTTTTTAAATATTGTAGGCAATACTTTTGTCCATGGAAACAGAAAACTCAACCCATAGGTTCTAGGATGAGTTAGACATATGTAGTGTCTAAGTTTTTAAATTTTGTAGACATTACTGTCTATGAAAACAGTAAAATCAACCCATAGCTTCTAGGATGAGTTAGACATATGCAGTGTCTAAGTTTTTAAATGTCCTAAACAATACACATGTCGATGGGAAAAGAAAAGTCCTCCATTTGGTTATGGAATGGGTTAAACACATGAGATGTCTATGCATTTATATATCATAGACCACCTTTATGTCGATGGGAACAGAAAACAAAATTGGGGGTTCTGTAATAAGTTATAGTAATGTGTTTGACTTCATCAATCAGGTTTCCGCATGAAACATGAGAAAAAAAATCACAAATTCAACAATAGTTGAATTATTCACAGGTCTTTTGACATGATTCCCTAATAAACATGGGTAAACCTTCAAAGTCATACTTGCATTCAAAGCCACTAATACCACCATTCAAATAAACATCCACACTGTTTAAAGTAAGTTATTGAATTTGAACAAGTGATCCTACAAAAACCATATAATACACAACTGATCGAACCATTGTTGTTACTTAAATAAACATTCATTTCAACACATCGATGAAAAAACAAAATGATAGTCTAGGAGAAGCTCATTATTTTTTGGACCACCAGGAAATGGACCCTTCATACTACCTTCATCAATATCTAAATCTGCTTCTATACCTCTACCTCTACTTCTTCTCTCTCATCTTCCTCTTATGGTCCGACCTCAACATTTTGAGAACTTGATACCACTTCTTAAATATATGGGATGACTGACATTGAAGGGACATCTTTAGTCAATCTTTTAGATTGGCGTCTCCGATTTGAAACTGTTTATAGAACACATGGCTTCGGAGGCATTCTGTGAACTATTGGTTCAAATAATATATAAAAATATAAAAATAATAGACAGAAAACCTACAATCTATCAAATATTCAACTCACTGGCACCCCCACAATATTGACTCTTCCCTAGCCCTCCCCCCTGAATTAATTGTTAAGGCCAGCATTAATGAGAAAAACTTGATAAAGAATTACACTAATGGATTCATCATCAAAAAAATAAAATAAACAGACCCTCACCATGGGTATTTGGAGTACTAACAAACCAGTTCTAGGCTACTAATATAATTATAATATAAATAACCATCCACATAGTAGATCAACCTGACAATCCAATAGAAGAAGACTCAGTCTAACCTATGCATTAATACAAGAATTCCCTTTGAAATTAAATTATCATTTCAATCAACTATTTAAATAATACACGAATCACATCAACCCACAGTAACAGTTAATAAATAATATAAAAAACATCACAAAAGATAATTCATGTGCGCATCCATTAACACAAACAAAGGACAGATTGATGACTGAAGACATTATAAAATCATATTACCCATGCCACAAATCCCTCTGAATAACTAACAAATCCGATTTAAACATGTTTAATGTTGATAAAATATAGGGTTTAAACTAAATAAATACAATCACAATCACATCTTTGAATCAAAAAATAAAAAATAAATTGACTCTAAATCATATATTTTCCCAAAAATACCGTAACATACTATCAAAACCTAACTTTATATCAAAAATCTCATACTTAGTAATATACAGTTTAAACCAAATAAATGAAAATTCAATCACAATCATATCTTGAAATAAAAAAAATTGAGCCTAAACCATACATTTCTCTTTAAATACCCTAACTTCCTATCAAAACCCTAACTTTCTAAGAAAAATTCTAATAATTATACAATAATAAAAAATCAATGAATACAACTCAAGAATCACCAATACCACTCATGTAAATGAGAAATGAAAAATCAAATATCTATTTCTTTTACTTTGAGAGGTCATGAGGTGACGATGGGGAGATATGTGGTAGGGGACAACGAGAATGGTAATGCGTGCTCAAGGTGGTCTCATGGTGGCTTGATGGAGGGCTCACGGTGCGTAGGGAAGAAGCCCTTGATTGAAAGGAAAAGTAGAAAACAAAGAAGAGAAGGAGAAAAAAAAAGAGATTGCTATGTGCATTTAGGGTAGGTAGTGGAGTTGGCGATCTATTAAATGGGTATTTATTAGGAGGTGAGTATAGTGAAAATCAAAATGAGAACTGTGAGATTTAAAAAAATGGTGGGACATAATTTGAAAGGTGGGAGTATCTCTTCCCTTTTTATTAATCAAAACAATTTTATTTTTAATATATTATTTATTGCTGTTCAACTACTATTCTACCATAGGGTGACGTCATGTCTCATTTAACATTTTCCGATGCTTAGTTATTTGAGTGTGTGTGTGTCTGTGTTTACGAGGAAGTATTGTTTTGATGTGGTCCTGAAAATCTAGTAAATCAATACAATATAATATATCTCGATCTTGTAGGGGAGTATATTTTTCTTCTTTAAAAATTTAGAAGAAATGATGATGCGTAGCTGAATGAAACTCACTATATAGAAGTAAGGAGTTTGAACTCATTGCTAGGCATGAGAGCAGTTGACAGGTACGGAAACCTAGTAAACTCCTGTGCTAGCCAGTACTACAAGCCACATATATCCTCGATTAAATGATGAGGTAATAACAACCTAAATTAAATGCACCCAAGTCCAAATTTCAGCATTGAGTATCGTCCCCACCGACGCCTGTCGCGATGGCACGTTATTTAGGGTGTGTTTGATTGCGCGATTGTGCAGCGTTTGTAATTGTAGGAAGCTGTGTTTATAATCGTACAATCAAACAGTTTTGTAATCGCAATTTTAAACCCAGCGATTACAGATAAATAGTGTCTAAAAGCTGCGATTTCAAAAAGCTGAGAAAGTGAGTTTCCTGATGAATCAATTTTGTAATCGCAGATTTCTACAAAATCAATTTTGTAATCGTGCAACCAAACGCACCCTTAGGAAAATGGATAACTCATTCTTACAGTACCCTTGTGGATTGTACCATCATAACTTTTATTAAAGGAAATAGATACACCTTGCCTCTATTACAATCCCTACTATAGTTCATTTTATTTTTTGTTTTTTTATAAAATTATATACTCACCATCTAAATTACATATTATTATATGAAATAAAGTATATATTGAGATATATTAATGTATTTTTTCATCATAATGATAAAATTAAAAAAATTGACTATAGTATATACTATGATAGTGCAATATATACCATGTTATCATAGCGTATGAGGCTGTAAAACGGACTTAATTAGACTTAATAAAATTTTGAATAAAGTGATTTAATTAGACTTTGATTTCCGAAAAACGTATTTTTAGTGTTTTTTAAAAAACAATCATTTTGCATTAAGGGAGTGTTTGACAACGCTTAATAAAAATATTTCTTCTTTTAATTAAGCAGAAAGTTAAAAAGTGTTGTCAAAAAGTTACTTATAACTTTTAGTATAAAAATGTTATTTTTTAAAAAACATAGAAAATGTGTTTTTCAGGAATCAAGTCTATTTAAGCCACTTTATTCAAAATCTTATTTTTTCAAACGTGTTTCTAAACTGATCTTAAAAGCTGAAAAATAAATTTTTAATTAAGTTGGCTTCCTAAAATTTATTTGATAACACATTTGAACTTTCTGCTTAATTAAAAAAATCAATCCAAACCCCCCCCCCCCCCATTGTGTTACCAAATGGAGCCTTAATCGAAGTTAATGTTGACTTTTAAACATGAAAAGTAGAATCCAATAAAAAAAAAATTTAGATAAGATAGTCAGATTGCTGCACCATGATTTCATTACTAAATGAAAATAACAAGGGCTAAATGAGGTGAGAAGAATTACATATCAAACAACTACAACAAAAAAAGAGAAGACTGCCCTAAACGAAGACCTACTATAGTAAAGATCCTACACGTGATTCGTAAAGAAAAGGTTACGACATATCTCATCATATTTTAAAAAAATTTTAAAATATACTTGTCTAACCAAATATATATTTTTACATTTATATACTCAAAATATATTTAATGCATATTTCTTGCATTTTATCTAGTCTTGTCCATGTCTATTTTAACAAGCACATATATAATTAAATAAAGAAATCATATAGCTGATTATGTTCACACCGGAATGATGGAATGTATCATTATCCACCCCCTCCCCTCCCCCACCTTCCGCCCCCCCCCCCCCACTCCCTCTACCATCATCATTGACGGTGGCCTTTCCGGCCTATCCGCGGTTGTCCACCTCCACTCCTCCTGTGTCCCCTTCATCCTTCTCAGATCCTCCAACGACGTCGACAACCGTGTACGCACAACTCTCTCATCGGCTTTCAAATCTTCCTTATATTTTAATTTATTTTTTAAATAGTAAACATTACCTAACGAGGTACATATTTTAATGAAAATTGTATATTATTAAATTTCAAGTTGAATGAACACATTTTTAATAAATATAAATTTTTTTAATGAGACGTATACCTCGCCTAATGATATATGTATTTCATTATATTTTTAACAATATATATAAGACTGTTTTATAAGACAATTAAGTGTAATAGGCGCCCACACCTGTTCCTATGTGAACTCGAGCCCACCTCAGAAGAAGAAGATAAAGTCCAGTTGCAAAAGTGGGCCCTTGCCATCGCAGCCATCTCTTCTTCTTCTTCTTCAAGTTCTTGTTTTTACGTAAATAAACATTCATTTCAACACATCGATAAAAAAACAAAATGATAGTCAAGGAGAAGCTCATTATTTTCTAGACCACCAGGAAATGGACCCTTCATACTACCTTCATCAATATCTAAATCTGCTTCTATACCTCTACCTCTACTTCTTCTCTCTCATCTTCCTCTTATGGTCCGACCTCAACATTTTGAGAACTTGATACCACTTCTTAAATATATGGGATGACTGACATTGAAGGGACATCTTTAGTCAATCTTTTAGATTGGCGTCTCCGATTTGAAACAGTTTATGGAACACATGGCTTCGGAGGCATTCTGTGAACTATTGGTTCAAATAATATATAAAAATATAAAAATAATAGACAGAAAACCTACAATCTATCAAATATTCAACACTGGCACCCCCACAATATTGACTCTTCCCTAGCCCCTCCCCCCTGAATTAATTGTTAAGGCCAGCATTAATGAGAAAAACTTGATAAAAAATTAGACTACATGACAGAGACAGCTATGCACATTCTAATGGATTCATCATCAAAAAAATAAAATAAACAGACCCTCACTATGAGTATTTGGAGTACTAACAAACCAGTTCTAGGCTACTAATGTAATTATAGCAAATAACCATCCACATAGTAGATCAACCTGACAATCCAATAGAAGAAGACTAAGTCTAACCTATGCTTTAATACAAGAATTCCCTTTGAAATTAAATTATCATTTCAATCAACTATTTAAAGAATACACGAATCACATCAATCCACAGTAACAGTTAATAAATAATACCAAAAAACATCACAAAAGATGATTCATGTACGCATCCATTAACATAAACAAAGGACAGATTGATGACTAAAGGCATTATAAAATCATATTACCCATGCCACAAATCCCTCTGAATAACTAACAAATCTGATTTAAACATGTTTAATGTTGATAAAATATAGGGTTTAAACTAAATAAATACAATCACAATCACATCTTTGAATCAAAAATAAAAAATAAATTGACTCTAAATCATATATTTTCCCAAAAATACCGTAACATACTATCAAAACCCTAACTTTATATCAAAAAATTTCATACTTAGTAATATACAGTTTAAACCAAATAAATAAAAATTCAATCACAATCATATCTTGAAATAAAAAAAATTGAACCTAAACCATACATTTCTCTTTAAAAACCCTAACTTTCTAACAAAAATTCTAATAATTATACAATAGTAAAAAATTAATGAATACAACTCATGAATCACCAATACCACTCATGTAAAGGAGAAATGAAAAATCAAATATCTGTTTCCTTCACTTTGAGAGGTCATGAGTTGACGATGGGGATCTGTGGTAGGGGACAACGAGAACGGTAATTCGTGCTCAAGGTGGACTCATGGTGGCTTGATGGAGGGCTCACGGTGCGTAGGGAAGAAGCCCTTGATTGAAAAGAAAAGTAGAAAACAAAGAAGAGAAGGAGAAAAAAAAAGAGGTTGCTGTGTGCATTTAGGGTAGGTGGTGGGGTTGGTGATCTATTAAATGGGTATTTATTAGGAGGTGGGTATAGTGAAAATCAAAATGAGAAGTGTGAGATTTAAAAAAGTGGTGGGTCATATAATTTGAAGGGCAAGGATAGACCCACTCACTACAAGAAATTTGAATATTAGCTACGAGCTTTTTTCTGCGAAATTAATTTTCGTAGCTAAAACTAACTTTTAGCGACGAAATTTTAATTCGTAAGGAATAATTTTACCTTTCTCGACGAAATTAATTTTCTTAGCGAAAGATATAACTTTTAGCTGCGAAATTAATTTTCGTAGCAAAAGATATTACTTTTGGCTACGGAATTAATACCCTTTTGCTGCGATGTATTATTAAAAAAATAAATCTCTATAAAGTGGTTAAAATTTCTAAATTATGCCAAATCTAGAAACGAAGTCTAATTCTCCACCGTCGATTAAGTGGATCCTATATCCACCACAACCGTTAGATGTCTGAACTTTGAACTCAAAATACTCCTTTCACTTTCATTGCACTTCGATCTTCTCTTCTCATACAAAAACACAGCCGCCGATTTAGGGTTTCGCGCTGGCGACGAAGAAGAAGCCCCGAATGAGCTGGAACCCCGGCCCTGACACGGTGGATCGGCAAGTACGCGCGGTTGAAGATTTACCACAAGAGGGAGATCAGGGCAATCAAGGCCAAGAACAGTGGAGTCTTCTCCAAACATGAGAAGAAGCTCGACCCGGAGGTTCCGGCAGTCAAATCTCCGAAGTTCTACCCCGCCGACCATGTCAAGACTCACATCACGAACCGCCGGAAGCCCAAGACCACCAAGCTCAGGTGATTGGTGGGTATCTCGATGTTTCGTTAGGGTTTCTTTTAAAGTTAGGGTTTTGATGGTTGTTTGATGTTGGGGATGTGATAGGGCGAGCATAACATCGGGAATGGTGATGATTCTGCTGGTGGGGAGGTTCATGGGGAAGAGGGTGGTCTTCCTCAAACAGCTCACTCACTGCAGGATTGCTTCTCATCACTGGTACTCTCTTTTTAGGGGTTTTCAAATGGGTTTTTTTTTTCTATTTTAGGACTTTAGGATTTTTTGGTGGTGTTGATTTTTGGGGTTTTGAATGCTTTCTATTCTGAGGTTTTCAAATGTTTTTTTCTGTTTCAGGGCATTATGTTTTTTCCTTTGTGTTGTTTGATATTGGGGTGTTGAATTTAGGCCATAAGCAGTCTCTTGGTGAGGGGTTGGAGAGCTGGCGTGGTTTCTACCAAAGCATTCGTCCCACTCAAATAGGACTTTCTTTAAACATTGGTATTGTCCTCTCTGTCCCTTGTTCCCAGCTGTGGTTGCATAGATAATGTTTCCTAGAAGATGTTGTGTGGAGGCTGAAAGACAACGACTTTTAACATGTAGTTTTTAGAGTGTAATATAAGCATGCTTGTCTCATTATTTTTCTTTACTCTATGTTCTGTTTAAATGCGGATATGTCATCTACTGCTTTCATTGAGCCGCTGCCAGTCATTGAGTTTGTTTCCCAGCTCTTGAATAGAGATGTCACAGCCAGGATGTTACCTGATGCTGACCGTGTTAAGGTTTGGTTTCCTTGGAGTTATTCTATTGTTGTTTATAAGCATTGCTAAAGAAGTAATGGGAGAAAAAGGGTAGTATTTTTTTCATACAAATCTATTATAATGTAGCATTCAATTGTCACTTGGTAATTGGTCCGTCTGGCATATTATAATGATCTCTAGTTGTAGCCACTTCAGTTTTGAATTTTTTTTTCTGACTCCAATGGCTCATTATATATTTGCTTCCTAGCACATTGTATCTTTTCCTTTTGCCTATCCCTCTTTGTTGTAGTTGATCTTCTGCAGTAAAATACAGATTAAGAGAGCTCTTAGAGGTGTCAAGGTTGAGGCTACACATCGTGGAAACATGCGAAGAAAATATCGCATATCTGGTTTAACATCTCAGGCAACAAGAGAGATGATGTGAGTAGCCATATTTTGCTCTTTTTTGTGGTGTCTTTGGATTCACTCTGATGCTTGACAGTTTTGGTCCAACATTATTTCTTACTAAATTGTATTATTTTAGCTTTCCTGTTGATGATAGTGGCACAATGAAATCAGTGGTTGAGTATTTCCGAAAGACTTGTGGTTTTGTTATCCAGTACACCACACTGCCTTGCCTTCAAGTAGGAAATACTCAGAGACCAAACTATCTTCCAATGGAGGTTAATGCGATTAACTTACTGAAATTTATCTCTGATGATCGATTGCTGGTATGCTTATCTATAATAAATTTAATTGTATCAGGTGTGCAAGATTGTAGAGGGCAAAAGGTATTCTAAAAGGTTGAATGAGAAGCATATTACAGCATTGCTGAAGGTCACATGCCAGCGTCCGCAAGATCGAGAACTTGACATTTTATCAGTAAGAATTAGATTGAATTTTCATGACAACTAAATTCTGTATCTATTAGTTCATCACTGCTTTTAATCATCCAGTTATGCTGGCTGTATATGTTTGTTTTGAGTAGCATGTTATGTGGAACTTTTTTTTCTTTCCCTTTTGGTGGTTGTTTTGCACACATTTGATTAATGCCCGAATTTCTTGTAGTGTAACCACCATGTATATCAAGGCATGCAACCGGTCATGTCTGATAAACAAGATTTATTTAAAAGACTAATTTCTAGAAGATCATCTTATTGATTTATGTGGCCCTATAACTTTCTATTCAAACGTAACTCATTGTATTCAACGACAACTGACATAATGAAAACTCCGTGCTTCCATTGAATTTTCCACTTGTTTACAACTTCAGTGTATTCATTATGTTCAGTACAGGAAGCACATTATTGCAGTGCATGCAGTCTGTGATCAGTGATTTTCGTGTCCGCTATGAACATTATATTCATTGACGCTTAACCTTTTTTGTATTGTGAAGAAATTCAACTCCCCATCTTCCTCATGCACAACTGGTGACTGGATGTCCTTCATAAAGGTAGAGCATGGATATATGTTGATTATAATTTTGATTCAAGTCTTGTTAACAATCTGTATTGATTATTTAATTTGAATTCAGTTAAGTGTTTGCATCACTATATGTATTGAGCTGCATATTTGTATCAAATTTATTTTTTTGGTAGGTAAAGAATATTATATTCATATCAAACATAATTTTCTCTGTTGCTTAATTTTGTAGTGCCTTTGTTCACTCCTGCATATCAACAAATTTTTTGAAGTTGGAGTATCTGAAAATCTTCAGGAAAGGTTGGAGTATTTAAATTTATGCATCGTTCAAGAGGTATTTGAATAAATTCATATGAATGCTGAGCATGTATAATTTGTCCCTACATTGTCTCAAACGGTGATTTACATAAACCATCTCATCAATATCTGCCTTTTTTTGCAGGCAAGCTCATGCATTACAATGGAACTTGTTTATGTCTATGAATTGGTCCGTATATGTCTCCTTTCTAGTCATTTTACTCGTTTTGCTGCCATTGTTTGTTTAATGTATAACTCGTGTAATGAGGAGTTTTTTGGGAATAGAAAACCTCATATTTTTGGTCGATCAACCAAAAATCTGCACTACTTAATGTTATTGTGAGGATGAGATAATATGCTGATTTGTAGTTTCTTTTGCAGAGTTGATATCAGAACACTTATTCTTTTGATTATGGATTATTGTTAGAATGAGATAATATTTTATCTATACTTTCTAATAGTGATGATTCTTTATATGGTTCTATGAAGCTTGATTGTTATTCTTCAACTCTAATATTCGGTATGGCATGGTCATAATTGCATTCATATTTGAAATAATTATTTCATGAGCAAAGTTCGTCTCCAAAATTGTTTACATTGAACTATGACTTGCGTCACACAGGTGATGGGAGTAATCGATGTTACTAGGAGTAAAGAGAAGGAATACGAGACCATTGTGAAGGAGGGATTTTGTGAAGAGGTTTGGCTTCCTATGATCTCACATTTTTACTCTGCAACTTTATCTCTGCTAATTGCCATATCTAAACAGATTTGTGTACTTCTTTTCTATATCTTTCACAATCATTCTCATAGGTCCTATAGAACATTTCTTTGACTGATAAGATAAAATCACTCATCAATATATGATTAAAGGGATATAAAACGGCAGTTTCATTGATATAATGTAAAGTTTTTATTAAGATGCAATCAGCTTTTTATTAAGTTTTTATCTTCAACTTGTATCATTTAATTCCCAACGGTAACAAAAAAATAACAAAAACCAAAAACTTGTATCATTTAATTTCTCCATTTTTCTGTGCATGCTTGACTTCTTTTTCCCTTGTGACTACTGTATCTTTTCAATAAGTTGTGAATTGATGAACCACCTTCTTAGTTCTCATACTTGAGGTCTCTGTAAGCATCTTTGTTTTGGTTTAATTTGTATACACTCCCAGCACACACCAATAAAATACACGTGCTTATGTTAAATGGATAGAGTAGTTGGTTTATTTCTCTTGTTCCTGGTTCTGGGGATAATCCAATATAGCTTAACAAATTCTCTGATCTTTGTCTGTGAAATATTTGACAGGGAAAGGTCAATATTTTTTTTTATTGAATTTTTAGACTTTTAGCTGCGAAATAGTTTCGTAGCAAAAGATTACCTTTTGCTGCGAAAAACTAATTTCGTAGCAAAAGGTAACCTTTTGATACGACACAATGTTCGTAGCAAAAGATTTTCTTTTGTAGCAAATACCCTTAACTACGAAAACAATTTTGTAGCAAAAGGTGACTTTTTGCTACGATAATTAAATTTCGTAGCAAAAGAGAATCCGTCACGAGGCTTTTGCAATGATAATTGCAACGAACAATTTTCGTCGAGAAAGAGATTTCGCTACAAAAATAAAGGTTTTTGCTACGAATTATTTCGCAGCTAATGCCTGGATTTCTTGTAGTGACTACCCAACTTGATCTTTCCCACCACCCAATATTACCAAAATGCCATTATTTATATATTTTTTTGTCTTCCTTTCCCACTACCTAGTTCGACAGTGTCCAGTCGAAGTGTTCTTTACTGGGATGACAGAGGTCCGTCGAACTGTCTGAATAAGTGTCAACAGAGGCCCAGTCGAAATGTATTTCACTAGGATGACAGAGATCTGTCGATCTGTCTGAGCAATTGTCGACATGGATGTGTCGAACCCTTCAAAACAACAACTCTCTTCTAAGAATCAATCACTTATACAATCATTTTTAAGTCCTTATAAAAAACAAAAATGTCATTTAAGTTATTTAAGTCTTTTTTAAAATCATTCACATATATATTTATTTAAGTATAAAAAACAAAAATATCAAACAAATAGTTATTTGAACAAAGTAAACAGTAAACATTTAATATAGAAAAAAACATTATTTTCTTTTCTAAACAAGTTTTCTAAACAAGTGGAGTTTGTTTAGAAAAGACTCCACTTGTTTAGAAAAGAAAATAATGTTTTTATCTATATGAAATGTTTACTGTTTATTTGATCCAAATAACTATTTGTTTGATATTTTTGTTTCTTATTCTTATATATATATATGATTTTCAAAAAGAATTAAATAACTTAAATGACATTTTTATTTTTCATAAGGAGTTAAATGATTGTATAATTGATTGATTCTTAGAAGAAAGTTATTGTTTTGAAGGGTTCGACACATCCATGTCGACACTTGCTCAGACAGATCGACGGATCTCTGTCGTCCTAGTTAAACACACTTCGACCGGGCCTCTGTCGACACTTATTCAGACAGTTCGACGGACCTCTGTCGTCCCAGTGTAGAACACTTCGACTGGACACTGTCGAACTGAGTAGTAGAAAAGGGAGACGAAAAAATGAAATAAATAATAATATTTTCGTAATTTTGAGTAGTGAAAAATAGTAACTCGGGTAGTAAAAATAGCTTTGCCCTAATTTGAAAGGTGGAAGTATCTCTGCCCCTTTTATTAATCAAAACAACTTTTTTTTTAGTATATTATTTATTGCTGTTCAACTTCTATTCTACCATAGGGTGACGTCATGTCTCATTTAAACATTTTCCGATGCTTAGTTATTTGAGTGTGTGTGTGTCTGTGTTTACGTGGAAGTATTGTTTTGATGTGGTCCTGAAAATCTAGTAAATCAATACAATATAATATAAGATAAGATTTTTCTTCTTTAAAAATTTAGAAGAAATGATGATGCGTAGCTGAATGTAACTCACTGCATAGAAGCAAGGAGTTTGAACTCATTGCTAGGCATGAGAGCAGTTGACAGGTACGGAAACCTAGTAAGAGCCTGTGCTAGCCAGTACTACAAGCCACGTATATCCTCGATTAAATGATGAGGTAATAATAACCTAAATTAAATGCACCCAGGTCCAAATTTCAGCATTGAGTATCGTCCCCATTCCCCGACGCCTGTGGCGATGGCACGTTAGGAAAATGGACATCTCATTCTAACAGTACCCTTGTGGATTGTACCATCATAACTTTTATTAAAGGAAATAGATACACCTTGCCTCTGTTACAATCCCTACTATAATTCATTTTATTTTTTATTTTTTATAAAATCATGCGCTCACCTTCTAAATTACATGTTATTATGTTAAATAAAGTATACATTAAAATATATTAATGTATTTCTTCATATAATGAAAAAATTAAAAAAAATTGACTATAGTAAATGCTATGATAGTGCAGTATATACTATATTATCATAGCGTATGAGGCTGTAATACGGACTTAATTATACTTAATAAAATTTTAAATAAAGTGATTTAATTAGACTTTGATTTCCGAAAAATGTATTTTCTGTGTTTTTTAAAAAACAATCATTTTGCACTAAGGGAGTGTTTGACAATGCTTAATAAAAATATTTCTTCTTTTAATTAAGCAGAAAGTTAAAAAGTGTTGTAAAAAAGTTACTTATAACATTTAGTACAAAAATGTTATTTTTTAAAAAACATAGAAAATGTGTTTTTCAGGAATCAAGTCTATTTAAGCCACTTTATTCAAAATCTTATTTTTCAAAGGTGTTTCTAAACTGATCTTAAAAGCTGAAAAATAAATTTTTAATTAAGTTGACTTTCTAAAATTTGTTTGATAACACATTTGAGCTTTCTGCTTAATTAAAAAAAAATCAATCCCAACCCCCCCCCCCCCCCCCATTGTGTTACCAAATGGAGCCTTAATCGAAGTTAATGTTGACTTTTAAACATGAAAAGTAGAATCCAATGAATTTTTTTATAGATAAGATAGTCAGATTGCTGCACCATGATTTCATTACTAAATGAAAATAACAAGGGCTAAATGAGGTGAGACGAATTACATATCAAACAACTACAACAAAAGAAAGAGAAGACTGCCCTAAATGAAGACCTACTATAGTAAAGATCCTACTTGTGATTCCTCCGATACAAAGTTGACCATCCAAAAAGAAAAGGTTACGACGTATCTCATCATATTTTAAATTTTTTAAAAAATATACTTATCTAACAAAATATATATTTTACATATATATACTCAAAATATATTTAATGCATATTTCTTGCATTTTACCTAGTCTTGTCCATGTCTATTTTAACAAGCACATATATAATTAAATAAAGAAATCATATAGCTGATTATGTTCACACATGAATGATGGAATGTATCATTATCCACCCCCTCCCCTCCCCCACCTTTCGCCCCCACCACTCCCTCTACCATCATCATTGACGGTGGCCTTTCCGGCCTATCCGCGGTTGTCCACCTCCACTCCTCTTGTGTCCCCTTCATCCTTCTCAAATCCTCCAACGAGACTCTCTCATCGGCTTTCAAATCTTCATTACATTTTAATTTATTTTTTAAATAGTAAACATCACCTAACGAGCTACATATTTTAATGAAAATCGTATATTGTTAAATTTCAAGTTGAATGAACACATTTTTAATGAATATAAATTTTTTTAATGAGACGTATACCTCGCCTAATGATATATGTATTTCATTATATTTCTAACAATATATATAATATAAGACTGGTTTATACTGTGATAAAAAGGACAATTAAGTGTAATAGGCGCCCAGTGATTCAAAACAAGAAGAGTCTCTCACTCTGCTCTTCTCATTCTATAGATTCATGACCACTGAAAACTCTTCTCCGACACCACCTCCTCCTGCTACCGGACGGTCTCAGCCGTCCAAGCCGAGTATACAGTCTCCTCAACCTCGTGCCCGTACTTATGTGGAAGCCGTGACAAGCCACCAAGCCCCAGTTGCGGAAGCAGCTGCTATTGATGGTCGGACAAATCCCCTGTTTTCCATGGGAGGCAACATGGCATATACAGTGCCGCCTTCAGTGATCCAACGGCTACAGACGCAAGAAAATCGACATCTCGTCCCACCCGAAGAACGGCTGGCACAGAATCGACAGAAATGGATGTATTCCTTGTATGGAAAATTTCTTGGTCCGCGGGTAGATGTCCATTATTTACGCCGGCGACTCGCTCGGCTCTGGCCTACCCAGATGACCTACTTTGTGGGTGACCTAGCAAATGGTTTCTACATATTTAAATTTCACAATGAAGCGGACATGGTTTCTGTTTTAACTGGAGGTCCTTGGGTCATTAATGGCCATCTCCTTAGTTTGCTTCGTTGGAGAGATAATTTTGACCCATCCACTGCATCATTCGAAACCACCCCAGTCTGGGTACGATTTCCAAATCTACCACTTGATTATTGGGATGCGCTCACTCTCACAGAAATGGCCGCATATGCCGGCACGCCGATCAGAGTTGAAACACTCGTGGAGGAGGCCGGCCGTTGTCGCTATGCGCGGGCGTTGGTTGAAATTGATCTGCGAGAACCCTTATGTCCAGGGATATGGTTGGGTTTGCCCCGTCGCTGGCAAATGTTTATATACGAGAAACTCCCTCAGTGTTGCTTCAAATGCGGTCGAATTACACACAGCCATTCAACCTGTCCGGAGGTTCGAGCATCCAATTCTACACAAACCACAAGACATCAGGATGAGGCTGGACGACCATCATCTTTTACAGACCCTACTACCGGTTCCACACAGCCCATTGCCACGGACAATTCCAGGATGGCGGCCGATGATGATGTTGAAACTTTTGGACCATGGCAGACAATACCACCACGAGTACCTCCACGCAGAGGAAGATGGAGTAATAACTCAGCGAGTCCACCGAGTCAATCCAAGGCACAAGGCAACTCACCTGGGCGGACGCGGCCGAGTGCAGATGTGGAGGGTCCACCCATTTCAAAACCGACTTCAGCTGGATTACGACAGCAATCCCATCCAAAGCCAGCTACTCAAGTGGGCTCGCAGATCCATACACCACAGGTGGCACGTCCTGTTCATGCAAATTCAAATACCGTCAAGCAATCAAAATCTTCACAAGTCCAGTCCTTAGATCGCACTCAATCTGGGCCGTCACCTTCGGATCCACCTGTTCCTTCGGAGCAAGCCCATCCAATTCGGACCTCAGGCCCACCACCTAAAATGTCCAACCCAGCCCGACAATCATCACCAATCGTTACTCCTCAAGTGCGAACTCCCGGTCTGCAATCTACCATACTCCTTCACCATCCAGGCGACATGGATGTGGAGACGGACCATATTCCCCCGGACCGAGCTTTAGCATTGGTAGTTAATGCAGTCGACAAGGCATCACGCAAACGACATCATGCAGAGTCGGCCCGAGATGATGAAACTGATGAAGACGAACACATGCACCGATCTGAAGTAGTCTTCTCCTCACAGAGTCTTCCACAGGATTCCACTACTGCGGCACTCCGCGGCCGTCGAGGAACACAATCTGGTACCTCTGTTAAAGGCAAAGGCAAACAGCCAATAAGCTTCCAGGAGGATTCCACGCTCATTCCGGTAGGGCGGGTTACCGGGAATTCTCCTCACTAAATTTATGAAAATTTTATTTTGGAATTGTCGTGGAGTTCGTAGGCGCGTTGTATATAGTCACTGCCGTCGACTCATTCGACAATATCAACTTTCACTTTTGGTCTTGTTGGAAACCCATGTGCTAGCAGCTCACTTTCAAGCTTGCTGTAAACATATTCATCGTAGGTATAATTATGCTGGTATTCCTGGTACTGGTCATACAGGGGGTATCATAGTCATGTGGGATCCTAGACAGTGCCAATTTCTTTCCCATTTTGGACAGGGACAGGCTTTATATGGCATTATAGCAGAGCCTAATAAGCAACCTTGGGTCATAGCAGGCGTGTATGCAAATACTCAATCGACTATCAGACGCCGACTTTGGGTTGAAACATCAGAGGTGACTTTGCTTCGACTGCCAACGCTCATTGCTGGCGACTTCAATTCTATTCTTTGGCGGGAGGATAAAAAAGGGGGCCGTCCGTTTCGGATTACGGATGGAGTCAATGAGTTTCGTCAGTGGGTCCAAAGCACTGCGCTTCAACAGCTTCCACATTCTGGAGACCGATTCACTTGGTGCAATAATCGATATGGTCAAGACCGAGTATGGGAGATCCTAGACCGCGGCTTTGTTAATTCTGAATGGATGCGTCAATTCCCGAATGCTAGGTTCTCATCTCTTCCGCGCTCGATTTCGGATCATGCACCAATGCTACTTGACACCAACCCCTTAATTGTAAGGGGGCCTGTCCCATTTCGCTTTGAACGATTTTGGATGGAACGTCCAGATCTGCCGGACATTGTCACCCAAGCTTGGTCCAGAAGGCCACGGTTTCAAAGCTCCCCACTATCCATGTTTTCTGCATCACTCCGCGCACTCAAGGATAGATTAAGACATTGGAATAAGGAGGTCATTGGCAACCTTCCTCACCAAATTATTCAAACTGAAGCTATCATACAAAGTTTGTCATCCCAGGAAGTACACCAATCAGCACCTCCAGCACCGGCATCCTCCATTAACCTTCGGCTTCATATTAATCACTTGGTAGCACTGGAAAGACAGGTGGAAATATTTTGGGCTCAACGTGCACGCACTACTTGGCTCTGTGACGGTGATCGCAACACCCCCTTTTTTCATGCTCAAACAATTCGCAACAGGGCCAGAAATGCAATTACTTCTATTAGTACTACCTCAGGAGAACACTTGACTACAGCTGAGGGGGTTCGTGCTTACATTCAGCAATATTATCTCCAATACTGGGCCATGCCCGATGTCATGGTTGAACCTATCCCACCTAATTTATGGGGAACTTGCCTGCCTACAGAGGACATTCCACAACTCATGGCGCCATTCATTATCGAAGAGGTGGAAGCGGTCCTTAAACAAATGGCACGGAACAAAGCGCTAGGACCAGATGGTTTTCCTATAGAGTTTTATCATCGTTTCTGGCCACTGCTGCAGTCAGATTTCATGAAGGCGCTCAATCGGTTCTATCACTCTGGGTCTTTACCTCGATCATGGAAGGCTACCTTTATTTCACTTATTCCAAAGGTCCCTAACCCAACAAGGATTACTGACTACCGGCCCATCAGCCTCTGCAATGTCTCCTACAAATTGCTGAGCAAACTGTTGGTCCAACCGTCTTAAATTGGTGCTTCCAAAACTAGTCAGTCCTGAACAAGGTGCTTTCATTCAAGGCCGCTCAATACATGAGAATATCCTCCTCACTCAGGAAATATTGCACTCCCTCAGACATCGTAGAGGATCCAATGCTCTTATGCTAGCCAAGATTGATCTTGCACGAGCTTATGATTCAGTTCAGTGGGGGGCTATTGTACAGATCTTTACAGCCTTGCAATTCCCACCACGATGGATTCGCTGGATGAAGGGATGCTTTGAAAATGTCCCTTTCGCAGTCTTAGTTAATGGCTCACCAACTGAATGGGCAACAATGCAAAGAGGGATAAGACAAGGTGACCCATTGTCCCCTTATTTATTCACATTGGTCGGCGATGTTTTGTCAAAATTATTTCATCGAGCCACTCGACTGGGGACCATTCATGGCTATGTTCCTACACTGCGTCGGCACACAGAAGTCCAGCTTACACATTTATTGTACGCAGATGATCTTCTCATTGTCTCATCAGCCCGTCCAGCTCAATGTGGAGCCATTCGAGATATATTAGATCAGTTCACTCAGTACACTGGACTACAGGTCAATTGGCAGAAATCCTCTCTGCGCTTCTCTCCCACAGTTCCTCCTCGATTCCAACGATGGTTATCCCGCATCTTGCGAATTGGTCGAGCTACGACACTCTGGCGTTATTTGGGAATTCCGGTTCATCAATCCAGGCTTCCTCTAGGATCTATGCAACAATTAGTCGATCACATTGGGAGAGCACTCCAATCTTGGAGGGCGTCCACATTATCTGCAGCCGGGAGACTCACAGTTGCCAAAGCTGTGCTCCAAGCAAGTCCGGTTCATGCTTTATCCTCAACCCCGATACCGCGTTGGGTTACAGATCGACTTGATCAGACGGTCAGAGCTTTCCTTTGGCACAATGGGCATCAACTCAAAGCGGTCCATCATTGTCGACTGGGCTACTGTATGCACAACTCGGTCTAACGGTGGTCTTGGACTCCGACGCGCAGCGGATATGCAACGGGCATTGGTGGCTAGAAGAGCTTTCCTTTTAGTATCAAATACTCACTCCTTATGGCATAAAGTCCTCTGTTTTAAATATAACTGGGACGGTAACCCGTGGACTTTCCATGTGCCGCGACGATCATCCACGGTGTGGCGTCTGATGTCTTTGGGCATGCAGGAGGTTCGCTTGCATACTCGACTCTTGGGGGCTCCACATCACCAGGTACACATGTTGGAGCATCCATGGTGGTCTTCCATTCCATTTAATCGGTTACCGATTGAAATTAACATGTCAGCGGATAATTCCTCTATGATGTTGTCCCATTTTTTACATGCGGATGGCTGGGACTCTGCCAAACTGCGTGACGTGTTCCCCCCTTATTGGGCACAAGCTATTCAGCACAGTACGACACCAGAAGTCAATCCAATGGCAAGCTCTTGGTGGTGGGATAATACCTTGAATGGAGCAGCCCGTACTGCTGAAATTTATCAGCAGCTTCGCCTTGAGACTCCTTCTCTCCATCGTCGACAATGGCGGGAGATATGGCATTATCCAGTCTTTCCCAAAGTGCAGTTCTTCTTATGGCTCCTTGCTCGTGATCGGCTCCCCACTCGGGATTCATTACGCCGCCGTGGAGTCCCAATTCCACTTCATTGCCCCATGTGTCAAACTTCGGAGGAAACTTCGATTCATTTGTTCCTTCAATGCTCTATGGCAACTCAATGTTGGCGACAATTACAGTTTCGATTTATTCCACCAGCAGTGCTTTGGAATGATACAGGATGGCTAGCTATGTTAACACATAGAGGATGGGGAACCGGCCCTCAGCGCAAATGGAAACAAGCTTTGTTTGGTTTTGGCTTATGGCAGATATGGCGCCTACGAATGCTCGTGTTCATGGGAATCCAGAAATCCCGGTAATCAAAATGATTCATCAGATTCGGGTGCATGCTCGCGAGGCTATACTTCATAGAGTTGCTCATCCTATACTTTTCCCTCCCACTCAACATCATTCTCCTCTGCTTCCAATGCATCAACCCCATACTCAACCACTAGTATTGTTAACGGATGGGAGCGTCTCACCAACTACTCGGGCGGCAGGTTGGGCGTATGTACTCCTACGACAGTCTCCTTTTCATATCATTGTCGCAGGTTGTGATTGGTGGTGTTATTCCTCTCCATTACAAGCGGAGGCGCAAGCCATTGTGGATGGTCTTATTGCGACTACACAGCTGGGATACAAAGAAGTTATGGTGTGCACAGATTCCACGACAGCGATCACCCTCTTCACTGACCCTGGGCCCGGGCCTCCACACTTGCATAATTTGAAGGATCAATGGCAACAACATGTCCATGCCATGAGTCAGGTTTGTTTTAGGTTGACCCCCCGACAGTATTTGGGTGCAGTGGATGCACTCGCCAAGCAGGCTAGAGTCTCTCACGTTACTCGACGTTCTATATCATTACAGGATTCGTTCATACGAAACTGTTTGTCTACTAAACAGGACTCTTTCAGATTGTTAGTCGATGAGGGGCTACTAGCCACTGGTGATTATCTCCAAGTCAGCTGAGGAGATAACACATTCTGCTTTGTTGGTTTTAACAGAGCCTTGTAAAAAAAAAAAAAAAAAAAAAAAGTGTAATAGGCGCCCACACCTGTTCCTATGTGAACTCGAGCCCACCTCAGAAGAAGAAGATAAAGCCCAGTTGCAAAAGTGGGCCCTTGCCATCGCAGCCGTCTCTTCTTCTTCTTCTTCTTCTTCTTCAAGTTCTTGTTTTGTTCTCCACGTTTTTTTTTTCCCTCCCCTCGAATGGTGACATAAAAGAATATCTGAATGGATGGATGGATGCTCGTTCACCACTCCACTCCATCTTCACCACGTTCCCTTTCATTTTCCATCAACTGTTTCGTCCTTTCTACGTCCCTCCCAAGAATTCAAAACCCAACCGTCGCAATCTCCCAACGGTCGCCACATAAAATAAAAAATAAAAAGAGAGAGAGAGAAAGAGAGAAGCTTTGGATGGAAGTGATTGTTGGCGGTGGTAAAAACTAAAAATAATATGCGTTGCTTCTCTTCTCTCCTACACACACACAATATCCTATCCTATCCTCCATTTTTATTATTCTCACAATCTATCTCTGCCTTGTCTTTTTTGCTTTGCATACCTCAACATACACGGAACTACTCTTTAGAAGAGGTGGGCATTTGTCATTTGTGTTTCTCTTGAGTAGAAGAAGAAGAAGAAGAAGAGATTTTAATAATAATGGTGGAAGGTGGGACGAATCCTAGTTTAGAAATGTTGAGGGAGTCGTTGGAGTACACGCCGACGTGGGTTGTGGCCGCCGTCTGTTCCATCATCGTCCTCATCTCCCTCTTGGTTGAGCGCTTCCTCCACTACCTTGGCAAGGTTGTCTCTTCCTCCTCATCATCATATGAGGTTTTAAGTTATTGTGTTTTTTTTAATAGTCCATTTGTTTGAATTGCTTCCCATGTTTCTTTCGCTTTTTCGAAATCATTCATTTTGTAGAGAAGTCATGAAATTGCACTGCTGCCAAAACTCTGGTAGTGCCACCACTTGTGCAGATTGTAACAGAATTATGAAATCATCCCCTCTTGCAATTGGGTTTTTTTTTTTCAGGGCAAAATCCTAGCTTTTCAGTTTATTAACTTTTTGAATTTGTCTTTTTTTTAGATGCTGAAAAGCATGGTTGTTCATTTGCCAATTAGTTGTTCATCTTTGTGGAGTGCTGTTTGTTTTTTGGTTATTAAGTCTATGCAGTTTTTTTTTAAATGGAACAACTCCAGAATCAGTTGGTTAATGATGGCAATGTCTATTTCTTTCTTTGATTTATTTAGAAAAAGAAAAAAAAATGTAACTATGCATTTCATTCTCTTACTATGTTGTTTGCTTTCTATTGCAGTTCTTGAAACACAAAAATCAGCATGCAGTTTTTGAGGCTTTGCAGAAGCTAAAAGAAGGTTTGTGTTTAACATGATATTGTTTGAAATATTCCATCTATGGTGCTTCATTGCCAGTTGCTTCATGTAATAGATCTTTGAAATGGCTGCCTGGTACAAAATGATTTTTTTATGTCCTTTTGTGCTGGGTAATGCCTCTCTTGCAACTTCTTATGATAGTGTCAGATTTAACACAATTGCATTGATGGATTTATTTTTCTTATTTTGATGAGAAAGATATAAGATGATGGTGTCAGATTTAACACAATTATACAATCTTTGGATGCAGAATTGATGCTTCTCGGATTCATCTCCCTCCTGTTAACCGTCTTTCAGAATTGGATCAGTCAAATATGCATCCCAGAAAGTATCACCTTTGACATGCTTCCTTGCAAATTGCCGGAAGGCTCTGATGTGGGACAGGAGAGCCATTCTCACGGGGCCTTCTCTGTTGAGCATAATTGGAGACGACGGAGGCTTCTGTCTGGAGGATCTAATAGCGGGCATTGCAAGCAGGTACATGTGTCTTAATATCAGGTCATTCCTGATTGTTTCTGTGCTATTTTGTCAAGTACAACTCAAAAGTGATCTCTACTGTCAAATCTGAATTTCAATTTACTAAACATGATACTTCACCGGATAATTAGTATAAGCGGATCATCACACAAACAAATCTTGATGAGGATTTAAGAGGAGTGGATGGAAGTTTAGTAGGACTATGAAATCGTGTTGAGAACTTAAAATATTCACTTTTAAAAATTGTAACAGATTTGTTGAAGCTTAACCTCTTATCTGCCCTACCAAATGACCTTTAAGTTAGACGCTTATCTCATCGTGGAAGACTTCACTGGCCAGTTATTCTTACTCTTAATCTAATTAAAAGCACACCTATGCACATGCCTTCTGAGATGATATGATGTAATGCTGTGGAGAGATATATATAATCAAAATAGGTTAAGTTATGAGAAAGCAAGAATATATGCAACATTCAGTGTTGCAAAGTGCCACTTCAGACTTTTACAATGACCTTCTTGAAGGAGAATTTTAAAAGTCATAATTTTTTCCTGGGTTACCCCCACTTTAGTATGCACCTGTACAAGCATTGTTATGATGATATTAAGCTTTGGAACCAACATATCATGATAAGCCATTCTGCCCTGATTCAGTAGTTGTGCTAGAGTTCTGATATGTGAAGTCTTTGAAATTACAAAAAGAATTCTGATGGCTATTGGTTTTGAAACCCTATAGTCTACTGCTTTGTTCAAATTTAACTTGGAAATTTAACCATCAATGGAAGAAAAAATGATGCTACTGATAAAAAAGTAAAAAAAAATATATATGGAAAAATAAAGAAATGATATCGGAGACGGGCATCATTGACTTGTGAATGTTGTGTATATCATATTTTTCAATTGTTGAATGGTGACTTATTCACCAATCCCATTGGCTTACATATACCTATTTTGGTTTAGTGGGTTGATGAGTTAATGTTTTTTTCTCACTCCATTCCCCTTCTTCCTATAGTGTCAAAATCTAGATTGCTCTTAAGATCTTAACATTTTGTGTATGTGATTATCTTTCTGTTTGGAGGGCAAGGTTCCGCTATTGTCTCTTGAAGCATTGCACCATTTACACATATTTATCTTTGTATTGGCTGTTGTCCATGTGATCTTCTGTGCCACTACCATGGTTCTAGGAGGGATGAAGGTAACTCTTACATCTATTTTATCAACATGCAGGAATGTGCCTTTATGACTCCTGGTTGTTTTCATGTATAATATATATTTTTTCCAGATAAGGGAATGGAAACATTGGGAGGTTTCAATTAGAGCTTCAATCAGGAATGGAAAAGGTAGTTGCCTTTCTATTTTTGTCATTGTGTGTCTGTTGTGTAATACAATAATTGATTAGTACAATATCTTTTGCTCTCAGTTGAAGCTCCGGCAAAGGGAGTCCATCATATGCATCATCATAAGCTATTTATTAAAGAGTATGCCTCAGGGTTTTGGAGAAAGTCATTTGTTGTAAGTTGGATGGTGAGTCATGAATTCCAAACTTGATTTGCTTCATGGATTTGTTGGTTGCTTCCATACCTGTTCATAAGTGCTGCATATGTGCTGGTATTAATACTTCCACGTGAGAGAATTCTCAGTTTGCATAAGTAATAATACTTGTGTGGCTTTTACCACTGTGAGTATATTATGACCTGGATAATAAGTGTCATTTTCTAAAGTACCGAAGGCACAGAATGATGGATTCTTGACATATTTATGTTATAAATGGCTCAAAACGAACTTCCTTAACTTTAAGCCTTCTGTCATCTCTTTTATGCTCGAAATAATTGTGATGTATTGATGGTTTGGATATGTTGCATTTTTCTTGTGAAATCTGGCAAGTTTTTCCTTGTATTAATTTAATTTCCTTGAAGCAAATGTGAATGTACAATTTTCTTGTGTGCTTTATTGCATAAAGTCTATTTCAGTCAACGGAATTCCTTTTTTTGTGGTAGCAGATGTCATTCTTGAAACAATTTTATGCCTCGGTGACAAAAACAGATTACATCGCTCTGCGATCAGGATTTATTAATGTGAGACTTTGAATACCGGAATTAATATAGTTTCTTTTTTCCCATTTTCTATTCTTCTTTTGTGGTAATACATGATATATCTAATCAGATTGGTTTTCTTAGACTCATTGCATGGGAAACCCAGATTTGGATTTTCATAAGTATATGATGCGGGTTCTCCAATCTGATTTTAGGAGAGTTGTTGGGATTAGGTAGGTTGAAATCTATGCCCTTCTTATGTTTTCTGTTTGGTAACTCTTTTGCTTTCTCTTTTCTCATCATAAACTTCAAATGCAGCTGGTACCTTTGGCTTTTTGTTGTCGTCTTCCTGTTGCTAAATATTGATGGTACGTCTTATGTCAAATGGAATGATGTGGGTGCATGCCCTGGCATATTGTTACAAAAAATTTTCTATAGCTTGATAGGTTTTATTGACAATTCATGGATCAATCTGTGCCTTTTTTCTGGTGCAGGATGGCATACGTACTTCTGGTTGTCATTTTTGCCTTTGATAGTAAGTGGAGTACTTTAGAAGCTATATGATCACACCCTGGAGTACTAAAGGATTTGGATTTGTATGAATCCTTTCATAGTGTGCACAATATAGATTGGGGAAAAAAAAGTTCTAATGACTAGTGGATTACTTACACAGCTTCTACCTCACTGTGGGCGCAAAGCTAGAGCACATTATTACACGACTGGCTGCAGATGCAGTTGATACGCATGAGATCAAGCCATCCGATAAACATTTCTGGTTTGATAAACCTGGCATGGTCCTTTACTTGATCCATTTCATTTTATTCCAAAACTCATTTGAGCTCGCGTTCTTCTTCTGGATATGGGTAGGTAACTCAATTTCATATCTTATGAACCTAGACAACAATTTATAATTTGGGCTCTGATATTCCATACCCTCTCCAGAGTACATTTGGCTTTGACTCATGCATCATGGAAAAAGTGGGCTACATAATCCCCAGGCTTATTGTAGGGTAAAGATAAGCAGTTACATCAGATAGTATATTTTTCCCCCCTTTTTTAACACTGAATCTGATGTGGGTTACCTCTCCAGGGTCCTCATTCAAGGGCTTTGCAGCTATAGTACTCTACCTTTGTATGCGATTGTCACCCAGGTAGGCCTGTGAATTTTATTTTCGTCCCTTTTCAAATTATTGTTTTATATGTTCAGTTTCACTTATATTTGGTTATGTGTTATTAAAATGAAGATGGGAAGCATGTTTAAACCAGAGATATTAAATGAGCATACTCGTGTACGCCTGCAAGGATGGGTTGAGGTGGCAAGGGATAAGAGCAAGACTGATCATGGCCCTTTCAGATGGTTTGGTCATAAAAAGAAGAAGAATGAATCATCATCATCCAGTGTCAATCAAGCCCAGAAGATGATAGTCACTGATTCGTCTGGGAGAGCAAACAATGCCAAGGAACCTGTTGCGTTACAAGAAATCATTACATCTGTGGCCGCTGGCGAACACTCGAATTCAGGACAAGCAGAATGAAAGTCCACCACTACTCAATTCAATTAATGGGCAATTTGCAAAATTAGCCCTTTAGAAAATGAATATTAACAAAATTAACACCAAAGATCGAATATTAGCAAAAATTAATAGTGCGCGTGCGTGCGTGTGTGTATAGCGCTTTCTTTGTTTTCTCTTTTATAAATAAAAAACAACATTGAATTTCGGGAAAATGATTAAAAAATCTTTTAAAAGTTAAAAATATCCAAATTAGTCACTTTTTAAAATTATACATAAAAAAGTCTCATTTTACAATTTTGAAAACACAAAAGACTAATATACCCTTATGTAATTAGTTTCTTAACATATTTCATACCTCTTAATTTTATTAAAATATTTTATCCTCTTAATTGTGTTAATGTATTTCACATATTCTTATGTTAAAAAAAATTTTATTCTAGATTCTTTGTGATTACGTGGATTTTGTGATATATGTGTAACATAATTTGATTTTTTTATAATGAATTCTATTAAATATTAATATTTTTTAAAAACACACCCTTAAAATATGTGAATAGCCAAGAAAAAAAAATGTAATAAGAATTTAAAATATTAAAATATCATATGTTGCATTGTGGTACAACACAGATGTAAATCACATCTTATGATTATACATAATGAAAAATAATAAACAACATAATGTAAGATTTATATAAGAAACACACAATATGATATATAATAATATAACCTCTAAAATGATTGATTTGAGTCATACAGAGAGAGATTGTTATTTTATAAGAATTATATATTTTTGATGTGGAATAATTTAACAAGGGTTTTAGGGGGATGTTAAGGATCTAATTATATAAGGGTAAATTAGTTTTTTGTGTTTCTAAAATTATAAAATGAGATTTTTTTAGGTATAATTTTAAAAATTATCTGATTTTTGTATTTTTAACTTTTAAAAGAATTTTTTTGTCATTTCCCTTTGAATTTCTACTCTTCAGATATAAAAAAAAAATAACATATTTTCATATATTTCTCCACCAAATCAAATCTTGTGTGATTTTCTCTTCTCTCAATTGAATTTATTTTAAACTAAAAGAAATATGAGGTGTTAAAATTTAATCAAATCCCTATCTTTATGATGAGTTTGCTCGGTGTATCACATAAATAATAAAAAATTGAGATCACACACAAAAAAAGCCTTCCCGAATTAAAAAAAAATAAAAATGGATGAGTTTAATTGTCCCGAAAAAAAATTATATATTAATACTCGGCATATCTATGTTTTGTGATCCTGTGAAAAATACTCCTATGTTTCATTTTGTGATCATGTGAAACTCTTTTGATGTTAACCAGCTATTAAAATTAAAATTTAATAAAGAGGTGATATGTTTATCTTTAAATTAAATTTAAATAACTGTGATTTTTTTTTGTTTAAAATATATTTGATTGAGAGAGGAGAAAATCCTGATATGCCATTTGTAACCTTGTTAATTTTTTGCACATTTTATAAATAAGTTCATACATTTAATTGGATAATATATTTTATTTTGTACAAAAAAAATCATTTTATAAATGAATTCATAACTCCCTAAATTACCTGAAATTCATATAAAGCTTGAGGCACTGTTTGGTTTGTGTCAATCTGAGATAGAATTTGATACCATATGAGATTATCTGAAAAATATGTAAAATGCATTGTTTGATTAGTGTCTGAAAAAATAAGGTGGAATCAGATTTCCACCCTTTGTGGTAGTATTGTCAAATTCCACTATGAATCTTAAATTAGATTACTATTATACATTTTATAAATTAATTAAATGACTATTTATGTCCATTTTAAAATAAATAGCCTCCTCTTTTTTTTTCTTTACCCACCCCCTCCTCTCTTTTTTTAGGGAGTTCATATTTAATTAATTTAGAAAAATCACTATGATTATGCGTTTAATTATATAATCAGTTGTTTTATTTATTTACATTTTTTAAATATTTATAAATAAATGACTATTTTTTTATAATTGTGATATGGATGAATAAATAAATTTTACAATACATATATAATAGTAAGGGGTATTTTAGACATTTGAACTAAATTCCTTGTAAAATCCATATGTGAATCAACAAGCAGTGAAAAATGATTCTTTGCACAAATCCATTAGTGAATCAAACAATTTAATATAAGAAAGAATAAAGAATATTAAAAATTTGATATTTTTAAATTCATACATTTCTAAATAGGATAGGATGAGACAGGTTTGGGTTCTTTAAAAACCCGTTGAGACAGGTTTAAGATGGAATAGATTGATCAAACCCGTCTCAACCCATCCCGTTGCGTTTCCGAATTTAATGTAATGTGTTTGTTTCCGAATTTAAAGTGATGATTAGGCAGGCTGCTTGGGCCAAATTCGGGTGGACATATTGTTGTCGGGTCACTCATGAGATTGAGATTTTATATATATTATATTTATTATTTCATTTGATTTCATCCCCGATTCGTCAGTCTGTCCGAGTCAGAAGCAACGACAGAATACAAACGACGACGGTATAGAAGGCGGAGACAGTCAGGGACACCGAGAGACGCAGACGAACGTCCTCCTCCTCCTCCTCCTCCCTGTAAGTCCTCCTCCTCTGCCTCTCCTTCCACCGACGCGGGCTTTCTTTTCTTTTGTTGACCCTAGGAGGGGGTGCTTTTGGGATTTCATTGGATTTCGTGTGCCCTAAATCGTCCGATTCGTGGACCGAGTCGAACCCACCTGGGTTCTCTCCCTTGTAACTCTCTCTCTCTCTCTCTCATCTTCTTCTCCTCTCACTGCGTCCCTTCCTCCCTCACACACTCACACCATCTCTTTCTGTCCTTGTTTGCTGCTAGGGTTCTCTCATATTTTGTCTTGTTGTCTGCTTGGGTTCAAAAACTGCTGAGTAGAATTCAGTCAGAGATTGTTTGCACTGGAGTGGTACTTGTCAAGTTCCCTTCTTGGGTGTGAATTCCAGTCCCGTGAGTGAATCTTTGAGAGAGAGAGAGAGTTGTTGTTGTGTGAACCTCCCCAAAAACCAAACAGGAGGGAGATGATCGGACATGAGTAGGCTGTCATTCAGGCCACGTCCCCTTGACATCCACAAGAAGCTCCCCATCTTTAAATCTGTCAAGGAATTCGAAGAGGATGAGCCTGCCACCACCTCCACCCGCAACTCCCAGTTTCAGCGCTTCGCAACCGACGCAGATGCCGAGGTACTCTCACCTGCCATTGCCACTAAAGCGACGACTTGTTGTGATTGCTACTGAAATGGGTCCTTTTGAAATACTGCTTTTTTTCCCGGAATAAGAAATTCTAATTGCTGCAGGTTCCACAGACCCCTAGTAGGAAGAACTCATCTGAAATACCCACCCCACAATTTGTCGTGGTGGACACATATGAAAGAGATTACTCCTCCACGTTCGTGCAGACGCCATCATACCTGCGAGGGAGGGGAGGTTTGTTAGCTTTAGCTTTATATGTCAGAGGTTTCTTTCCGGTGGACCTTTTTATTTTTGATGATATAAAACTGCATTGCTTTTTTTTTTTTCAGCCAGGGCTGAAATTGGGGAGTATAATGAATATGACCTCGATGATGAAGACGAGGACTGGCTCGAAGAGTTTATCAAAGATAAGAAGATTCTCCCACCAGAAAAGTAACCTCACATTTCAACTTAAATGAACTCCAGTGCTAGCATTTCCATACTATAAGACTAAGCTATCTGCTTTTATTGATATGGTACCCGTTGATGCATTGAAACTGAAACGCATCATCATATAATTTTCAGAGTTGTCAGTCATATTGTTCCATTAGTTTGGTCCTATGTTCCTTTTCCATTTGACTTAACTTCTTCACATTTTTCAATAATGGTTTATCTTATGCTTCTGATTGAAGGTTTGAGGTCATCTTGTTCAAATTGGAGGTTTTGGATCACAAGACACGTGAAAGAGCAGGAATTATAACACCTACTCTTGGGCTGTCTGTTCCAGTTCTTCTACAGCTTGATGCTGCATATGAGGTGAAATTGCTATATCATGATGTAGATTGAGTAATCAATTGCCAGGCTATTTTACAGCTGATCATTTGTGTGAGTTTTCGGGAGAAACTAGAGTATTACTATAATTTGAGTGATTTTATGAGAGTTTGGTGATGGGAGGAGTAGCGAGCCTTTCAGAATGTGATTTCTTAATGGTCTGCTCTTTTGATGGTGGTCTTTGACTCTTTGTTACAGATTTTTTTTGAGGATTGGTGTATCTTTTGTTAACAAGTTTTTGCTTAGCAATCCATTAATGAGTAGGAATATCCACTTTCTGATTTTACAATATTTTGCATTGATTTATATCCCATCATAATTGAGAAATGGCCCAATTATCAATTGAAATTGAATAAATGCCTGATATTGAACTGACATATATTAGTCACGCCAGTTAGTCAATCAATGAGCAGGCCATGTGAAACAAGCTAGTCAAGTTCCTAACATGAGTCTAATAAGTTAGATTTTGCATTGGTAAGTGGTGGGTATGATATTTATTTAAATGAGAAGTTTTGTTGAGGGACAAGCTAAATTTACTGGGTTTTGATAATAAAACAATGTATGTCAAGTTTTCTTCCAAAAATGTTTACTGGGTTTTAGTTTGTTACTATCTTTATTGTTGGCACATTTGATTGTTCAAGTTTTCTCATGCCTGTTGACCGATTGGCTGCTCTTCTGGATGCTTTTTGTTAATGTTCTAACAAAAAAAATGTTTGTGCTTTATGCTCCAGGCCTTGCAATACCTATCAATTAGATATTCGATTTTCCAATCCGTCTATAAATACTGGAAAGCAAAGGTATGTATTTTGTTCCTTCTTATGTATATCTTCCAGTTGTTGCTCCTTAGTCATGCATATATCATAAGTGCTCTGATGTGTACTTATTTGTTTAATTATGTGCACCTTTGCTGTAAGAGCAGAAAGCTTGGTTTTTCAACTTCATGTTGTTTGATTCATAAAACAAGTTAACCCGATGGTCATTGTGATTGATTATGCTCATTAAATTCATTGTTTCTTCTGTAGCTTAAATTCTTATCTTATGTATGATTGTTTATCTCTTATCAGCGAGAACGGTGGCAAAAACCTATTTTGCGACGTTTGCAGGTGAGCATTTATGCTTTTTTAGATTTGCGTATTTTCTATTTTAATCAATAACATGTGAAGGTTTTTTAAATAGTCTTGCTTACATTCTAATTTGAAGATTATGATATCATAGTCTTCTTTTCTTTTCTTTTTTTTGATGCAAAACGGTGGGCATGCGCCTTCATATTAGATAGAAAGAACATGAATGTGAATATACATAAAAGAGAAGGGTATATATGCATCTCTTGTGTTAAAAAAATTCATTCTTTTCTTCACTAAAACAAAAGGAAACCGTGTTAAAAAAATTCATTCTTTTCTTCACTAAAACAAAAGGAAACCATGAAAAAAAGTTGAAGAAAAAAATTGTGTTCCAATGGGTGGGTACCCAGCCAGGTTATTAGCATCGACATTCTAGTCTGGGTGTTTTTTTTTTCTGTTTTTAGGAAGGGGGGATTGTTTTCACTTTTCCCCTACCACTCTTCCCAGGGTTTTGTTTTGGGGGTCGCCAAATGTATGTGCTTCTCTTCCCTTTTTTTCGCTGTTTGTATTTGTCCATGTCTCTCAGGTCTTGTTCTGATGGGGGACATGGTGGTGGTGATGGAAGCGGTGGTGGAGGAGGTAGTGGGTCGGGAGGCGGGAGTGGTCACCGGCTCTGGTTTAGCCGGTGGATACTATCCTATATATATATATATATATAAAGCAAGAGACATGGATGCTAATTTGCCAAAAAAAAATCTACTTTTTGAAGAAAAGGGAAAACATCCTGGAGAGATCTTTACAAGGTTATTCCCCAACTTAGCAGGATAGTCCTGCACAACAAACCCAGAACCCACGAGGGCAATCACCGGCGCGCTCACACAGTATTTTCCCCATGCCCGGACACTACAAATTACGTCCTCCCATACATTTTCCGCATATGGGGTACCACCCCTAAACACCACTTGATTCCTGGTGCGCCTGATGGCCCAAAGAACAGCAGGGATAAATAATTGTGTCACCTTCATCATCGGGCTATGGTCCCCCTTCCT
This sequence comes from Acorus calamus, assembly GCA_030737845.1. Lineage (NCBI taxonomy): Eukaryota > Viridiplantae > Streptophyta > Magnoliopsida > Acorales > Acoraceae > Acorus > Acorus calamus. The sequence continues at coordinate 30,682,651 of CM060865.1, read as the reverse complement.
CATTCGCTTCCCAGCCTTCCACAAGTCCTCCAAATTCCTACAAAGTCCTCTTTTCTTAACCTGTGAATAGGCTTAGTATTTGATCATCCATGGATGAAGCCATATACCTAATCCACTTGGGTGACTGAAATCGGTAAGAAGATTGATTTTCCAGGCAATTTCAATAAGTTATTGAGAAAGTAAATGGACTTTTTCTTTTTGATATTAAGAATGAAGGCCAATGATTAAGTCAAGCATATCAAATGACATGTTGGCTTTTATAGCTGAGCAATAAGTGTTAATATATTTTTTATGCCCTGCATTACCGCTGGGAAGGTTTATCAAGAGAAGATCTTTTGCAGTATGTACTCATCTTTTAGATCAGTTACCCTCACTCGACGATATTCCCAATTTAGGAAGAAGCCAGACCTTCGACCATGATCACTTTGTTAGATGCTTAGATACGAAGTCATGGCCACCTTGTGCTTCCCACATCGTTATATATGTTTAATGTCAGTCCCTCATTGTTTCATTTCACGGAAAAACTTGACGGATCAGTTGATTTAATGTGGATAAATATTTTATGGTGGTGTTGTAACATTTTTCTTTTGCAATTTTCAATAAAATTTGATTGTTTCACTTTTGTTTTTCCTTTCACAGCACAGGTTGATTTCTATCTTCCTTGACATCAAATGAATATTCTGCTAACCCATCTTTGCATAATGTCTCTTTTTTGCAGCCACCTCCACCTGTTAATGATACGAATCCCTACAATGTGTTTCGGCCAAGAGAGAAAGCTCACCGGCTTCATACAAGAAGGGTAGGAGCATCAATATGGTTCATATGAACCAATGTGAAATTTAATACCAATTCAATTAGTCATTAGCCTCTTTGCCTAGTGATCTTGTTCGGTAGAGAGTGTAATTCTTTGTTAACCTAGAGAAAAAGTCGATTGATCTGCCATCTGACATTTATTTGCTCTCTAGATGCAAAGGCGGGAAAACAATGTTCAATCCTTTGAGAAGCTTCGCCAGGTAATGCTTGATGCAAATCTTAGTTTTTTTTTATCCCCTAAATAACATTTTTGAGTTTTTGAATTCTCTTTGTTTGAAATGTTGAGTTTAGATTCAAATCTTAGTCCAACTCAAATAAGAATTATTAAACTTTAAATGAAAAGTAAGCATTTAATATGTGAATTAATCATTCAGAGGATTGGTGACAAGGAATTGTTGATGGTCTTCCCGTTCTTTACTAATCTGTTATTGCAATACCAGATGATAAATTCAATGCAGCTTGTCAGTGAGGAACGGTCCCCTCACTTGGATAGGCATGACCAAACTCATGCATAAAACCCGATTTTGTCATCCTTCCATTACCTGAATAGAAATGGAGCATCCTTTTGATTTGATGTTATATGCTCTTGAACTTTAACCATTAAAAATTTTAGGTATCAAAGTCCTCTTTTTTATCCAGCCAAAAGATATTGGTCATGCACACCAATTTCAGTTTAATAAGGGTATTATTGGATAATTTAGGAAATGAGAGATCTCCTGATCTCCTGATTATGTTATGAGTTATAATTGGATTCTGAAGTGTAGATGACCACTGGTTTTCTTCTGAATTAATATTCTTAGCCCATTTTTCCAGGTGAGGCGCAACCTTGAACAGGCTAAAACAGTCCTAGAGGCATTGATAAAGGTATTTGAGTCATATTCAAGTTTGAGACTGCGTCATGTTATTATGTCTGAATATGGAGTTAGTCCATGCTTAATTACTCAATTATTTGCAGAGGGAGGAGAAGAAGCGGGAGGTCATGGAAAGTGAGGTTAGCCTGCAGCGCAATCAAATCAAGTACAAGGTATGCATATAAATACTTTATTGATGTGAATATAGTGAATTTTCTTGTCAACCTTGTTTGGTGATGTTGATGCAGAGCATATTATATGAAGGCATTCTACCTATTGCAACCTTGCACCCCAAAATTTGACCAACAAAACTGACATATAATGCTATCAAATGCAAACATTTGCACATGAAAGATGGATTGTTGGCAGCCAGTTTGTGTTTGGTGCTATATTGGGTTTCTAAAAATTGCCATCTTCAACGCTTAGACACACAGTGACCTTCTCAGTACCTTTTATTTTGAGGATGCAATCTGATGTTGAACGAGTTATCCATTTATAAGCTACATAGATATTCATTCATTCAACATTGAGCTTTGCAAAACTAGCTTTTGGATAAGTAATTTAAAGTCCTAAGTTTTTTCGTATTTTTTATGCTATAGAAAACAACTTAAATTTGGGTTGCCAAACAGTACAATATATCTCATAATGTGATGACGCAATATGATGAAATATCTGAAATACCTAAAACATTGTTTTCCCCCAAAATCAGGGATCGTATTCAGCTCTTATGTGTTCAATTTAGAATCATGCTTTGTTGAATGCAGGCTCACACAATCATGCCATGGTTATCTTGGTTTAATTTGCACTATATAGTTTGCTTTCTTGCTTTGATTTCTGCTCTCTGTTGTATCTGATTGTGATCATAGAATTTTCATATCTTGTTTGAATGGATGCATGCCTAAAATTTGCTTTGTAGAATTTAGCATGTTATGGTGAAGGGTTTTTGTTTGGCATTTTTTAACTGTCCACTTCACATCAATTCCCAGCATGAAACTCAGCTTTTTGATGATGGGCTGGCGCTGTCTGGCTTCCCCACCTTCCCTTTGAGATTTGGATCAAGTGAGGATGACATTGTTGACTCTGATGAAATGACCATTGGTCCCCAACGCACTCGACCAGCTATGGCACATAATTTGCCGCCCAACTCCAGACCATCAATGGTTCAGGCTAGAGGCATGAAACGGAACTTTAGACAGCGACCTCCACCACATGGTTTTTTCAAGAGGGTATGTGTGCATATTTTCTTAGTTAGAAGCACATTAATCTCTTATTTCTTTCAAGATTCAGCGTAAACTACTCTTTTTTCATCGACATATGAGAGGGCTTTATGTGGAACTAGATGATGGGTGATGTTATTTTATGATTGACAAGCATGCGATTTTGTGCTCACATGCAACTACTATTTTGAGGATGGCACTGAAGGCTTATTTACATCTTAAATTCTGTGATGCAGGATCCATTAGAGCCAGTTCTACTGTTCTCCAGGCCTCTGGATCCAGTAAAATTGGCAGCTGCGGGTATTGTGCCACCGTCAGATCCCCCAGTAGAGGACGGAGGAACTGTACCACCATACCGTTTTCATGGGAGGATTGGACGAGGAGGGCGTATCGTCTTCGACCGATGGAATCCGCTTCTCCGAACTCCAATTGGTCTTGATAGCTCACCTTATTTTTCACCAAATCCCAGGCCCCTGTCAAATGGTGGATAGTCAAGCATCAGGTCGAAAAAAATTTGAACCACATGCAACTCTTTAAGGGATGTCATCCCACAGAAAGGTGCCTTCCCAATTGTTGGGGGCGAACAGAGCCCTGGAGGATCTGAAGCATCAGCCACTGGTTATTGGGAGGACTATGCAGGGGACAGGACCAGTTGATGAGGAGGTTCTGCCTGTAAGCTTGGAAAGTAACAGAATGGGTGATTTACATGTTGGAGTTGGGATCTGATGGCCCTGCACCATGCCAACAATCCCCAACCATTGGACAATTCGGTCCATCTGGGATTAAAAGGAATCAAGCATTTATTTGTTGAAAAATTCTTCCATCTTTTGCAATTGTTCTGTTATTTTGGCTGGTGTAATCACAGGGTAACTTTCTTTTAATGATGATTTTGTTCACTTTTGAAATGTCTTTCTTGATGATCCTTAAAATGACAATCAATCAAAAGAATGTAGCATGTAGTTTGGGATGTCATGTTGCTCGGTATACAATATTGGCATTTCAGGTGAAACATGTGGCCGGCTCACGTTTGATGAGGTCATGATTCTCAGACTCCCAACAAACATAAAACCCATGTTTATGTTACCTTTCTAGCAGAAGGGTTCATGTAAATGAAGTTGTCGGGTAAACACCACTAGAGGATTACAAATATCATGTATTATGTCTATGGAAGGTCTAGATAATGGTATGTCATTTCATCAAAATAAATCCAAGCATCTTTTAAAAGGTGAATATGCCACACCCATGAAGATCTTTATTTTAGTTTATTTTATTTGGTGGGAGATGCTTGGAATTAAAGGTTAACTTGTCTCTCATCCGTCATTCAGGTATATCTCAAAAAGAAAAAAAAAATCCAATTGGTGGTAACTGGCCCCGCAGATCCTGATGTGTTTTCCAAATGAGAGGGTGCATTCACAAGGTTCAGTACTACTCACCAAGAAATTTCATCTCAAACAAAAGAATTAGAACCAAGCAAACTATAATTTAGATATATATCAAGTCATAGCCTCTAGGGTTTTGATTGCACACACCATCATAAGGATAATGAGGTCACGGGGGATGATCAAGTTTCATAGGGAATAAGTTCACAGAAAACAGCACTCTTTATCATTTGAAACAACAGAGTTACTTCAGCAGGGTCTTCACGATAGACTTGACATTCAGCTTCTTGAGGTCAGTGTAAGACTGCCCACAGCCAACAAACATTATGGGTGCCCCAGATATGTAAACCATAGAAAGCGCAGCTCCAACCTGCACAACAGTTTAGTCTCATCTTAAAACATACATGGAATGATATCAATTGTTATCTAAGATTCTTGCGCCAAACGATCTACACACCTTGTCATCAATGGTATCAAACTTTGTGAGGAGGATTCCATCAATCAACCTGGTATTAGATGAGTTCGAGAGATCCGCTAATTTCTGCAGGGAGTAAGGGAAAACACCATTGCATGGTTAAGTATTGGAAATGATGAATGTAATATCCATAACCATATAAATATTTCTAAAGAATCATAAAGAAAAATGGGGAAAATATTCAAACCTGGTTGAACTTTGTGAGTTGGTCCACAGCATCATTTCCTACCAACGCCTCTCCAACAAAAAGAACTAAATCCGGAGTATTGAGATTGATGAGCTTGGAAAGCTCCCTCATCAAATCATCCTTATCCTGAATTTGCATTTAATTAACCATGTCAAAACACAATAAGGAATTCTTGGTATAAGTGATGCAACAACTAAATCCAAGAATTTTGGCACAATAAGAAGATCCACTACAGGGCATAACCCATGCAATTTACCTGCATACGCCCAGCTGTGTCTACAAGAACAACATCTGTGTGGTCGCGATGAGCCTTCTGAATGGACTCCTTTGCTACCATAGCAGGGTCCTTCTCATAGCCTTTCTCAAATATATCAATCTGAAAATCAAGAGGAAATAATCTTCACATCACAGCTCATGAAAATAACATTTGCCAATTGACCCATTTTTTCACAAGAAAAAACCAGCAAGACCACTCAATTATATAGCAATGACTAAGATTCAATTGGATAATTCTCATTTCTTGGATTCTCACAACCTATGTGAATAGAAAAGGAGGGAGAGAACTTTCTCCACAGATTGATTTCAGCATTTTCATTGGTTCATCAAAGAATTCATCGTTCTTCAATTACCAGTATATATATAAACCCCTGAACAGCTTGTACATCGCTGATAATAATCATTAAATGAGTGCAACAAAAGTCATCCCATGACTCCCACCTCGCGATGGAAAGCATGCTGCAGTATTAAAAATTACAGAAACATGTATATGACCCAGAACTCACAAAAAAATGTAGATGATCCTCAAACCACTAGAGAAACAGGGTTGAGGATGGTTTGGGAAAAACATGTTTAGCATTAAAGAAAATCAGGCATGAGTATGCTTTAATCTTAGGATAGAAATAAGATGCACAGCATCTTGAGGGAAGGTCACAAGCAGAATTGTTAAATCTGACAGACTAATGCTCCTATGTGCAAATCTATGCTTTGATCTAACCTGTAACAAAAATCCCCGGGCAACAACCTAAAAAGAGGACACACAAGCTCTAACATTACAAACTACAATACCTGAAGCCTACGAGCATGAGTTCGAAGCTGCTCTACAGCACCCGAGCGGAAAGTATCACAGGCAGTCAGCTGAACACTAAGGTTATGCTGTAAAAGCCAATATGCAACCTGAAATATTGTATTGAAAAATTAATTTTTTTCATTAGTTGCATATCAACTTGATGGAAAGCATCCTTCATCACTTCTCAAAGAAAAACCAAATGATCTGACCTTGGCAAGATTAGTGGACTTCCCCACTCCGTTCACACCAACAAAGACAATAACATATGGTTTCCCTTGCTCCCTAGCAGCATGCACATCCCTCAGAATGTCAATGGATCTTCTTGGAGTTAAAATGCGAGTGAGAGCCTCCTCCATTGCAGTCTGTCATGATAAAGTTTAAGCAATCAGAGGTATCTAACTCAATCAATACCAATGTCTTAATAATCAAAAAGAAAAACTGGCAAGTTAAAGGGCATTAGAATAGTAAGCTGCAGACCTGGACAGTTGAAGAAATCCTTGTGAATGACCCAAGTCTTTTACCTTCAAGACTGGCAGATACAGATTCGCAAATCTTTTCTGCTATTTCTTCTGCCTGGTAATCAACAAGGAAAAAATTCAATAAGCAATAGCAACAAAACAAACAATTATCTGGAAAAACCATGAACACAAACTGAAGATATCCACATACCACGTTTTTGGTCATAAGCCTGTCCTTGAGAGCTTTCAGAGCAGGGCCAAGGTCAGATTTCTCTATCACACCATTACCTGCAATGCTACATAATTGAAATTGCAAAGAAGACTCAATTAAAAAAATCACCATTGATATGTTCCAGCATATTCTAATATAAATGACAAAACACATTGGATTTATCCTTTATTATTTACTTCTCCTAAAGTTTCATTTCACAAAAAAGCGAACATGTGGTTTAATTGTGATTCATGATGTTGTTCGCATGTTATTGTAAAATTGCCCGTTTGAGCTTTGGTCATCATGGAAAACAGCACCAACAAGAGACTGCTATATGTCCCTAAAGGAGAGCCTACAGTAAATTGTCCTTCTGTACATATAGAACGTTGTTAAAGTTAGTTTTTAGTTTCAGATCACCGAGATTGAATTACCCTAAGATTTGATAAGAAGCCTAGGACACCCTCAAACCCAGTAAACTATGCAGTGATAGTTAAAAATAGGCATCTAATACAACTAGAAATGGACTTGGGATTTCAAGAACACAAGCCCAAAATACAACTTAGCATCTACACTTTACAAGGTAAATACAAAACATATTTCAAACACTTCAGTGATCGCATACCAAAGACTACACATAAGCCAATAACACATGCCCAAATCATAATTCATAAGTGATCAATGTCAATTCTTTCTTGTCAACCCAAAAACAATGCACACATACATAATTATCAAGTAAATCAACCATAAAAAAACAATGATACAAAGGACATAGAGAGAGAGAGAGAGGGATGGAGCAAGAATTGTTACCTCTGGAACATAGAAGAGAACCATCCCTTCTTCTTAGAAGAAGCATTGGGCCTGGCTGCAACCTCACCCTCCTCTTCCTCTTCCTCACTCTCACTGCTGTCATAATCCTCCTCCTTGTCCATCATGCTCTCCCCCTGCACTTCAATGACCCCTTCCCCTTCCATGGAACCATCCCCTCCCCCATCCGTGAAGTCCAACTTCACCTCCTCCTTTGGCGAGTCGCCCCAAACCCTATTCTTCTTCGCCGTCTTCTTGGGTTCCCCCGCTTTCGAGGCACCCCCTTTGTTAGTCGTATTCGTGTGATCCCCCTTCTTCCCTCCCTTAACCCTCATCTTCTGCAACTTGCTAACATCAAAAGCCCCCGAAACATCCTCCGAGGAGGAACTCCCGTTATCCTTTGATACAACAACACGGCCACCACCCTTGTTGGGCTCCTCATTCTCCTTCAAAGGTTTCGAATCGGAGCCATCGTCCTTCCCCGCTCCTTTTCCGCCTTTAGACCTCCCGGACCTCTGCTGCCCCCCGCCGTTCCCCTGCTGTTTCTTGATCGCGGTGGGACCCCTCATCGACGACAACTGCTGCTGCTGCTGCAAGAGCTGCTTCGACTTCCTCATCTCCTCGGCGCGGGACTCGGCCTCCATGCGCAGCTGGCGGAAGGTCTCATCGAAATCATCGTAGTTCATGCGCTTGGGATCGTAGATCTGGCAGAACTCACGCTTGATGGAGGCGAGGAGGTCATCGACGTAGAGGAGATGGAAGATCCGCTGGTAGACGGCGACGAAGACGAGGCCGAGGTCGTTGTGGAAGGACCATTTGAGGGTGTATGGATCGCAATCGAAGGAGGAGTCGGCGGATCGGTCCTCGAGGAGGCAGGACTTGATGAGGGTGTCGATCGGGGAGCCCTTCAAGAGAGCCGTCCCGAGCTCCTTGCAAGTCCACAGGATGAGACCACCCGGGTGAATATCAGAAGTTGCTCCAACATCGAAACCCCTGATTACAGTGACAGAGATTTTTTAGGTCATGAAAATCGAAATCATAGGGTTTTGATTCGCTGATGGATCAATTAGGGATCTAATAGGGATGATCTACATCGAAAGGAAAGAATCAATACCTGCGATCGGCGTTTCTCTCTCTCTCTTTTTTTTTTTTTATTGAACGAACCGAATGAATGAAAGAAAAAAAAAACTGTTATTTAAAAAAAAAGTAGAAAGAAAAAAAAATACAGGAAAAAGAGGCGTCGCGGGGGTCTGTATTTATAGCAGCGGAGGGGGCATATGTTGACCTATAAACCACGCGTGGGGACATGATCCGGCGCTTCTGCATGACATGATCCCCATGTAAAATATATTATAAAATATCTATTTAAATTTATTTGATATACATATCCCCATGTAAAATGTTCACGTGAGTGGAAAATTTAAAATAAAAATTAAAGGTGAAACTAGAAAAAATTTCTTCTTTATAATGAATCTCCATGGAAATCCTAACATTTTGAAGTGGAGTTCTTCTCTCATTGAGGTGTTATAGATCCCTTATGCTTTCTTATCTGCTCTTGCTCCAATATATCTCTTTATTGGAGTTGTAATTTTAAACTATTATTATTTTGATGAATATATTTTTAAAATAACAATTGTCTACTGTTTATTCAAAAAAAAATCCTAACACAAACTTGCATTATTGAAATGGATTATCTAAAATCAAATAAAAATGATTCTTCTATGCATACATCATCAAAATGACTCTGCAACGAGGGTGGAACTGAAATCCTAGATTCACATTTTTTTATTTATTTTTCCCTATATCGAGGGCTTTTACGGCAAATCTTCGAAGAGAGAGAGAGAGAGAGAGAGAGAGAGAGAGAGATTTTCAAAAGGGGACTTTTTGAGAGGAGGTGATCGATGGGATATGAAAAGTTTTCAATTGGTTTGGGGAGGGGAGGGGGGCGCTTTTAAAGTAAGTGATTAAAATATGGAGGGCTTTAGTCCAATTGACTACATAAAGACTTAATCAATTTATACATGGTTTATAAACATTGTTTGTGCGTTCTTCAACTTATCCTTTCATGAATCAAATAATAAGATGGAATATTGAGACTTTTAAAATGATTATACTATTAAATTATTCAAAGTTATAAAATTAGTAGTTTTTAATTAAATAAGAAAACATAATTCTTGAATAAACACTGTAATGTTTGATGTATTTTACTTAATGTAATGTATTCCTCATATACTTAATTATTCATAAATAATGTTTTTAATTTAAATTAAATTTAATTCTAAAATGTTAGCAAGACAATATTAAAACGGAATAGAGGTGTGCTGATTTGGCGAGTCTGTTCTGTTCTGGAATGATGAAGACCAAGACTAGAGTTGGACTCTATGTCCTTAAAACGTTATTCGCCCCGTACTGGTGCTCACGAATAGCGGCGAAAGTCTCCCAGAATACAATGGTCAACTCCCCACAGTTGCAGCACTTCAAACGAGGGGACAGCGAACTGACTGTGTTTTCTCCAATTCTCTCTGACTAGAATGCTATGAAACTCGAATGCAAACATCAAGGGATTGAATGCCTATTGCAATGAATGATTGGATACCTAAAAATGCAGGCATCTCTTCTTCAAGTAACCAACAGCTAGATCGTAACCGTCAATCTGACAGCCCACATCACATCTGCGAATTCATCCAATCGACGGTCCGGATTTCATTTTATCAAAATGATTTCTACCGTCCGATCTAACAAAAAGTCCAAAAAATAAAATACTCCAACTCCTAGCGACGATGCGTACATGCGAAATGCCAAGTGCGCCCTAAAACGCCCATTATGTCCACGCGCGCCTCGCGTGGCACCACCTTACATGGAAAGGTCCATCATAGGGTGTCCACCAAAAACACTTTACTAGAGTACAAGGAACCCACTTTATAAATCCTCAATACTTTTTCTTTTTAACCGATACAGGACTATAGCTTTTTCTTCTTTAACCACCAACTACTTTCATCATGTTATTGGAGAACTTTGGATTCAATTTTCTCATTCATCTAAACTTGGTTTTGAGAATATAAATATACTACGTTCATCTACTCGACGAGAGGAACGCAATTCAATTGGTTTCCACTAAACATAATTATTAGAACTCAAACTCATTTTAACCCAAAATTGGTCAAAACTCAAGTTTTTTCAACATAAAATAATTTAATATTAGTCTCATATTAAAGATCATAACGAGAATTTTCCAACGATACTATTTTTATTAAAAATGGATTTGCGGATTTAAATACACACAATGTTAAAGTGATTAGCGTATAAAATAAAAAAGCACATGAAAATAATTTTAAATATGTTTGGAGAAGATTTTAATTATTTTTAAAGTAAAATAATATTGTAGAGGTGACCTCCAAATGTACCTCCAAACTCCAAATTTGGAGAGCCAATTTCAAATCTCCACAGATGGAAGCTCAATTGGAGTGTGGTTGGGGTAAATTGCCCATCAAATTTGGAAATTTCGAGGGCCATTGAATATGCTCACAGCCAATTCTGTGTCAAGGAAATGGAAATAAGAATGATGATGGATCTAGGGCGGATCCAGGATAATATTTTTGGGTGGACTATATTAAATATTAATATAAAAAGAATTTTTATTCTTATATTTTATGTAATGATTTTATATATCAAATAATATGTTATTCAAAAGGTATTTAATCATTTAAAAAGAAAAAAGAAAAACGGTGTGGATTGCAATAGGGCTACAGAAGGGGTATGGCATCATTTTTTTTCAGACCCTATTTCAGTCTTATATGTGTTGATAAAAAATCACCTTAACATATATTCACAATAATGAGGTATATATTTTGATATAAATTTTACATTTTTTCTATAAATATATCCATGCAATTTATTAGAGTATATGCTTCATTTTTTTAATAAATGCATGTATCTCATTGAATAAAGTATATATTATTTTAAATAAATTTAAAACACGTGTAAAATGGAATTATGATTGAAAAAAATCTGTATGATAACATTATCTCAATATATATAACAAAAAACAAAAAAAAACAAAACAAAATCAGGGCCGGGCTATAGCGGGGATGTAGTGTTTAGTTGTTCATTTGTAAAACCATAACATATATACTAAAAAAAATAGCATTTGGGATAAATATTAAACTAATTATTTGAATATTGTTAGGGATGAATACATAAATAAATTGGATCTCAGTTGATCAAAAAAGGATAAAAATGACATCATGGTTTTCTTTTTGAAGCTCTACGACTTGATAATCAAATA